>PIJE02001139.1:34775-52275 GCA_002895965.2 Coryphaenoides rupestris | reverse complement strand
ATAATACCAGCCTGATTTGCTCCGGGTCTAAAGAAGCAACCGTGTATTATTATTATTATTATGGGCTTTTAGTGTTCCAGCCGAGACCAACACATCTGTAGCACAACACACAAGCTAATCTGGCCACATCTGGCCCGATCACACAACCCCATCACTGCCTGTAATAGTCCAGGCGTCGCCATCATCACCATCACCATCGATCGATTCAGCACAAAATAGAGGAAGACAAACAGAGCGAGAGGGGATACGTTCACACCGGGCTGCATGAGCAATGATTCAATGTTATCATGTATTGTCTTTGAATGGCATTGTTCCATTATGATTCACAGTTTTATAGTATAGTATAGTATGAATGAATTACGGTCAGAAGTTTGAAATGTCAGCGAGAAAGGAAAACTAGTTTTAGTCTGACACCACACTTCACATTTCCATATATTTCAATCTAATTACCCTCAGTTAGACTTCAGTTTGGAATGGTATTTTGAATTTATCATCATAGCGTTCGTGATATTGTTCAACATGCTGTAAAATGACTGATGGCATATGACCCAGTCCTACGCTCACACACACCACAGTAGTACACACACACACACACACATACTCACTGTTACCACCGCCTCTCCGTGGGAGCAGCCCTCTGAACCCCTTCAGCAGGGCACCAGCTGTCTGGGGGATGAAAGCCATGGGGACCGAGGGTAGGAGGGTAGGTCCAACCAAAGCACCGTGGGACCGGCTTCAGCTTCTCTCCACTAGCCCACAAGCCTCTAGCCTCTGTCCACTAGCCTCTGTCCACTAGTCTCTGTCCGCTAGCCTCTAGCCTCTGTCCACTAGTCTCTGTCCACTAGCCTGTAGTCTCTGTCCACTAGCCTCTAGCCTCTGTCCACTAGTCTCTGTCCACTAGCCTCTAGTCTCTGTCCACTAGCCTCTAGTCTCTGTCCACTAACCTCTGTCCACTAGCCTCTAGTCTCTGTCCACTAACCTCTGTCCACTAGCCTGTAGTCTCTGTCCACTAGCCTGTAGTCTCTGTCCACTAGCCTCTAGTCTCTGTCCACTAGCCTCTAGTCTCTGTCCACTAGCCTGTAGTCTCTGTCCACTAGCCTGTAGTCTCTGTCCACTAGCCTCTAGTCTCTGTCCACTAGCCTGTAGTCTCTGTCCACTAGCCTGTAGTCTCTGTCCACTAGCCTCTAGTCTCTGTCCACTAGCCTCTAGTCTCTGTCCACTAGCCTCTAGTCTCTGTCCACTAGCCTCTAGTCTCTGTCCACTAGCCTCTAGTCTCTGTCCACTAGCCTCTAGTCTCTGTCCACTAGCCTCTAGTCTCTGTCCACTAGCCTCTAGTCTCTGTCCACTAGCCTCTAGTCTCTGTCCACTAGCCTCTAGTCTCTGTCCACTAGCCTGTGTTAACAAGTCTCTATCTGCTGCCCCTGCCTCTGCTCCCTCCTACATCTCCTGTGTCCTGTGGTCGGCTCCCTGGTTAAGTGACAGTGGCTCTGGTGCTCTGGGACTCTGGTGTCATGCATGAAGCCCGACCAGACACCACTCATCATCGCCCTGAAACCTCGCGCACGGCCAGCTCCCTGCCCCGGGGTGTGTGTGTGTGTGTGTGTGTGTGTTGTGTGTTGTGTGTCAGACCAAGTTCACCAAGAAGGAGCTGCAGGTCCTCTACCGGGGCTTCAAGAACGTACGTGAGGCCCCGCCCCCCCCCCTGGGGAGAGAGGGCTGGGCTGGGGTGGGAGTGTGTTTTAGGACAGCAAAATATTTGAATTAGTGGGCATAGATCATAACGACCAGGGTGGGTCAAAAGAGAAAGTGCCATTAGTCCTGCCACACTATGTCATTAACTATGTGGTCACTATTTAGCAGACAGTTTTAGTTTTCAACTTGAATGCAATTCTCTAGGCTCTAGGATGCCGCTTCTCTTGATGAAAAAGTGTTTCTTTTAGGAAAGCAAAATATTTGAATTAGTGGAGCATTGATCATAGGCACAGGTAGCAATTTATCAAGGATCTTCAGAGATGTCAATGGGACAATCCTGGTATATATGGCATGGCTCTGTAGTGTATGTCTTGTGGTTAAGACAAGCCCCTATCCATTCACCACATAGAACCACGCTGTTATAGATTGAGGGACTATGCTTATTGTATGCGTGTGTGTGTGTGTGTCCTGGTATGCCCGCCAGGAGTGTCCCAGCGGGGTGGTGAACGAGGACAACTTCAAGACCATCTACTCCCAGTTCTTCCCACAGGGAGGTGAGCCACCGGCCGCCGGAGTCCCACCAGCCTCACGCGTCGCACGACGGAAATGAGAAAAAAATGCTTCAGAATAAAGCGGACGTTCCCTGTCACGGGACAACACATGTACTGCACATGGATTCATTAGAGGAAGGCCGTGTCGTGTGTAGCGTGCTCTGACGCTAGGCCTACATATGACTTTTAACAAGAGTGTACTTTACTGCCAGTAAAGTGTACTTTACACACAATCTTGATGTGGCAAATTACCTTCCCTTCCCTAGCAGCCCTCGGCCAACCCTCGAGACTCATATAACAAGAATATGTTTGCAATGTGGTGGCGAGTGGCTCAGTCACAGTGTTGGATGTACTCGTGCAAACCCAGACTGCCTAGAGACTCGCTAATTTCCATTATTTCTTTCTATCCTTGTCCTTTCTGTTTGTGGTTGAGAGAAAAGAAAAAAAACGATAAATATTCCATTGATCTCCTCCAATATATTATAGACATGTTATCCTATGTAATCCGGTCTTCACATCCCGTTGATAACATAACAACATAGTCAACAATAAACGGTAACGTGGGCACCGCTGCCGTGTTTAGCGCTGGCAAGTGATCTCATCTAATATTAGTCAGCCTCTGTGTTCTTCTAAGATGTTAGATGTTCGTGTTTCAAGCCTGTGATGGTTCCGCTGCTCCGCCTCCAGATTCCAGTATGTACGCACACTTCCTGTTTGAAGCCTTCGACACCGACAAGAATGGCTCAGTGAGTTTTGAGGTGAGTCCTATTTTAGTTTTACTGCCTCTTGTTATGAAGAGAATTTAAAACAACAACATTTGTGATAAATTCATGGTCGCTAGAATAACAGGGCATGGCAGAATGGTGCATGTTGTATATAACTGTACTTAAATACTATAAATGCTGTATATTAATATACTGCCTGTATTGTTTTGGGTTGTTTGTAAACGTGTAATGCTGCAAATCGGGTCAGAGGTCATAAGGTCAAAGAGGTGCGTGACCTCAGTGAGACCTAACGTTTATAAATGAACCCGTGCGCCCAGGACTTTGTGTTCGGCCTGTCCATCATCCTACGAGGGACCATCAACGACCGCCTGAACTGGGCCTTCAACCTGTACGACCTCAACAAGGACGGCTGCATCACCAAAGAAGTGAGGGGAACAACGTGTTGTCTCCGATGTCCTGCAGCGGTAAAATGGAGACTCTCTTGGAGCCTCTAACCCGGTTCCTCTGGCTCTTCCTGCAGGAGATGCTGGACATCATGAAGTCCATCTACGACATGATGGGGAAGTACACCTACCCCAACATGCAGGACGAGGCCCCCCGGGAACACGTGGAGAACTTCTTCCAGGTCAAACGCTTTGCAGCTCTGCAGTCTCTTGTCTGCCTCTCAGTGCTGATGAATCCCCAGAGGAGTAGAGGGCAGAGGAGAGTAGGGTAGAGGCACAAAAGAAAGGCTTCTTTTTAGCTGCAGGAATCTACCGGCCGAGCAATTGTTTGAATGTGATGTAACCCTGGGCGTTTTACCTGCCAAGCGGTCCACTCTGTCTGCCATCGGCGGGTGGCAGGTGGTCATTGTGTGTCTGAAGGACAGAAGAAGTGACAGTAGTTCAATGAGGGAGTTGTAAATGTCAGGAGATGTCACCTCCAGCCATTTTGGTGAGGTCGCAACGTCCACTCTGATGGAGGCAGGCTGAAAGGACACTCGTCAAAGCCTCTTTCCTCATTATTTTCAAGCTCTAAATAAATCATTACAGTATTCTTATTTTATGTCGTTACATTTTTCCCGCCAGTCAAATCTGAGGGGTCGGGGCTTTCACCCAGAAAGGGGGCGGGGCCATAACGCTGCACTGCCCTCATGCAGAGAGAGATGACAGAAACACGCCGGAGTCTAGAAAGATTCAAGATTCAAGAACTTTAATGGTCACACACACAGACAGGATGTTTCAGTGAAATGAAAAAGTGGCGATGCCCCAGCCGAATGTGCAAAAGAACAACACAATACAAAACAATACAAATAACACGAATTGAAGGGATCAGAATAGCCACAATATTGACAGTATTTACAGCAAAAAGAGCACCGGGAATGAGAAATCTAAGCAAAAAATAAAAAAATAAAAGTACTGCGTTTCATTTGAATGAACCTCTGTCCCCGTCTACATTTTCAGAAAATGGATCGTAACAAGGATGGCGTGGTGACCATCGAAGAGTTCATTGAGTCGTGTCAGAAGGTAAGGCAGCAGGAAATGTCCACATCTATGGCCGTGTCTGAGTTTGAGTAATGAGTTGACCGGCCTGCTGGCTGCTGTGTATTCCTCCTGCTTCTATGTGCAGGACAGGAACATCATGCAGTCAATGCAGCTGTTTGACAACGTGATCTGAAGACGCTGTGTGAGCCGCGGAGCGTCCACCGCACTGGCAAGGGGGTCTGGGTGCGGCTCTGGAGTGTGTGTGTGTGTGTGTGTGTGTGTGTGTGTGTGTGTTGGTGTGTGTGTAAGTGTTTGTGTGTGATGTTGTGTGTGTGTGAGCGATGTGAGCATGCAAGTGTTGTGCGTGTGTATGTATTGAGTGCAAGTGCTTGAGTGGCAAGTGTGTTGTGTGTTTGTAAGTGTGTCTGCTTGAATGCGTGTGTGTGTGTGTGTGTGTGTAGATTGTGTTGTAGGTCCATCCGTGTGCTGCTGTGTTGAGAGGACAAAAACGAGAGAGAGAGAGAGATAGCATAGAGAGAGAGAGAGACACCAGAGTGTTTTGTCGTCGTAAAGATTCCTATCAGACACAACGGATCTCTTCTTCCTACTTCCTTGTTCATCCTGAAAAGACACACACATATATATGGCTTCCCCACCGAACGAGAGAGAGAGACAGACGGCTCATGGGAAAGACATGTCTCCCATGTTTTGTTCAAGGTTACCCTTCACAGGACTTAAAGATGGCCGCCATCAGGAACATTAGAAGGCACCGTGATTCCCGCGTCAAGAATCACTCGGGAACAAACATCTTGGTCACCTCGGTTCGGGTGTGGCTACCATCTACACTCCGAAGCTACACCCCCCAACCCCTCTTCTCTCTTCGTCCCCTCTGAGTGTTCCTCGCAGTGAATCTAGCGCCACCTGGTGGACTAAAGAACTAAAGAACTGTGGACTCCAACGGACACAGACAGAGAGAAGAGTCATCTATCATCGAGGGTCCAACGGCAGACCACAACAACAATAACAACACGAGTATTGTTTTCAATAAAGGAACTAATTTCAATATCGCATGATGATGTCACCAATATCCAATTATGTATTTATAGTAGAACTCCAACGTCTGCCTCTATATCTGTCAACTGTTCCCCATCACCCAAAGGTGCCTCACCCATTTGTGCGTCTGCGTGTGCGCGTGCGTGCGTGTGCATGTCTGTACCGGAGATGGGAGGGGGGGGGTAATGGTCTGTTATCATCCATTATCATCATCATCATCATCGTGTACCATCGTGTGTTCCAAAGGGGGACCGCGCGTTCCTCGCTCCACCCGAGTAACCCGTGACGGTGAAGGTGATGATTGAGGTTGATGGTCCCAACGTTTCTCTCCCAGCGCGTCTCTGCCGGTGACGTAACGCCTCGCCACGTGGGCGCGGCGCTGGGGTCAGATTGCACTACACGGCGCGACGGATCGGATGCGCGCGAGGCCCGCCCACGCGAGGGTGGCGCGGCCCGCAAGGCACGCTCGCAGTCGCGGTTCGAATTTCAAAGTACAAAGTATACAACTAACTGCAAACTGTATTTGTAAAAAAAAGATAAATACTGCAGCTTCTATACCCTGTATACCCATCTCCAGTCCTGCATATCGAGGACTAATAGTTTCTATGTATGTATGTTTGTGTGTATGCGAATGTGTGCAAGTCGTGTGTGTGTGTGTGTGTGTGTGTTTGTGTGTGTACATATGTAAGTGAACTATTATGGCTGAGAGAACGGTTTGGGAAGGTGCCGTTTTGAATTCCTGTGTGCCCACCCCCCCCCCCCCCCCACCCACCCGTCCTCCCTTCCCACGTTCTCCCTCTTTCTATCGACACCAAAGAGTCACGGTTCTACACCGAGGATGCATGGAGAGCCTTTGGGGAACATTAGGGCCGAGAGACCTCTAGGAGATGGAGAGAGAGAGAGGGGGAGACATGCTTGGGAAGCTATGGATTAACGTGGGGCGATCTGAGACGATACTGTGTCCGATCTGCAAACCTTTGTGATTTTAGACGTCGGCTGACCCCAACGTTAGGGTTTCGACCAGTATAGATTTTTTTTAATAATCCTTTATACCTAGTTATCGATTATGGACTCTCCGTTCTAGATCCGAGCTGCTGAGAGTTGGGTTCAACAGGATAGCGAGTCACTTGACACCCCGACACTTTATGTGGCACAAGCAATAATGTTCTCCATAATAATTTCATGTTTTTCCACTTGGCTCCACCTTGTTTATCTGAGAAATAAAACGACGAAGATAAATAACATGGATGTCCTCACCACAACCTCTGGTCAGGTTCACCCCACCGTCAAATCAGGGCCAGAAAATAAACAGTCTACACCTATTCTTTGACATTTTTCTGAATTTATTTTCTTGAAGTCAATTATATTTTCCTCTCTTGGAGATATGTTTTGGTTCCCACGACAACGCAGCTTAACCTGGATCGCACTAATGAGTAACTTCCATCCCCCGGCCCCCGGGTGCGACCCTCTCCTCTATACCCGCATGTACTGTGTCTAGGGGCAGCGATAACCTAACTAACCTGTTACTGTACTGAGTGTGTCTAGTTAGCTAGCCTCAACTGGTTGCATTGCATATTGGAGATGTGTATATTTTGTACAGAGACAAATAAAACTACCGTTGCTATGCAAAGATTGACGTGTGGGTTGATGGTTGGTTGTCACGGACATCACACAAATGGAAATAATAAAGTCAATGACACATTCCACATTATGCTGTGTTTATCAAAAGCTTTGAGAGAATCAATAACTTACAAAAACAATACAAATCATTAAATACATATTTCCACAGGATTTCCCTCCATAGCCACTTGTTATGTGTGTTTGCGATTGGTCCAGTAAACTAAAATATACGGCATCAGAACAATACAAAAATGTGTACAAACAGTTAAAGAAATGCAATGCGGTGATTGGATTACAGACCAGATAACTGGCAGATGTGAATCCTTATGATCCTAATCAGTTAATCCTAGATAGTTTAATAAGAGCAACAGAGCTGATTGGGTTTTGGTTGATTTGGTTTTGGTTGATCAGTTGGTACAGATGAGAAAAGGCAATGTGACAGAGAGACGGTCTTTTACATCAAAAAGACAACAACTCTTGTATATTTGTATAACAGTTGTATATATAACAGTTGTATATACTGTATATCTATGAAAAATATAATCAATATCCAATTTCCAACGGCCAGTGTTTCTGCTCGTTCCCGTGGTGACGAAAATTAGTCAATTTTGTCGTTGACTGATGGAGTTGTGATCACGGTGCATCACCGTGTGACTCCGAGGCCCAATGGTGAGGCGAGAGGGATCCCTATACATCTATATATATATGTCCCAGGTTTTCTTTGAGGCAGGCATCTACTTGACCACCCTGCGGAGCTCTGCCAGGACCCAGATGGCCAAGGAGAGGAGGGCGACGGAGCCGGACTGGTGGGTGGCTGCCAGAGACGTGGGGACGTAGAGCAGCAGGGTGCTGATGCCCAACGCCACCTGCAGGGGCAGCGGGGAAGACTGGTTAGTAGGGAGGGGGAGGGGGAGGGGATCCACACCTGATTCTGTCAACGAATATCAATGTGGTTCGAGCTTATCGAGACTAGAGGGTATCTACTGTATAACATTAACATGGAGAGACAGGAGTTATGTCATCCAAATCAAATCACTGGTGGACAAAGCGAGTAGGGATGGGTACTTAAAGCAAACACTGATTTGGTATTCGCTGAAGCTTTTTGAAGTTTATGCAAATACCCGTCTTTGCACGCCAGGCTAGAGCAAGGGAGACGCCCGTTCATTTTCAAATCATCACGGTAGAGTAATGTTACTTTATATGTACTTAGAGTTAGAACTGATTCCGCACTGAATGACTGATCGGTCTGAGGCGGCAAACCAGAGACGCGATCACCGGTGGTGAGTAGCGTTCATTTAACTCCAACACGGAGAACATGACGACATCAGTTCGGAAGCAGATTCTGAGCGGCACGCCACCTGGCAATAGGCCGCCGCTGCGAGGAGGCTGATGGCGACCTTCGCCCTCCGGGGCAGCACATCCTCCTGGAGAACAAGTACAGAGCCGTGACTGGCGGTCAACGACGAGACGGGCCTGGAGAGAGAGAGAGAGGAGCAGAAACAGAGCTTTTAAAAAAATAAATAAAAGGGAACCTTCGTAGCAAGGAGGTTAACGCCGGACACACCTGTTCAACGTTCACCTGGACTCTGCAACCTCTTCTCCCCTAAGTCACTCCCACTCACCCCAACCAGGGTTTGATTCCAATCCCCTCTTGGATCCCGATAGCACTTTACTAGCATGTTTGTACGTCCTAGCTCTTAAAAATAGTACTGAGCGTTGTGTAGCAGCTTATTCTAGACATCTTTGAAACTCCCCCCATGGGGACAATAAAGTATATTGGTATGTATTGTATCTCACAAGGGGTTAACCGAGCACAATTACCAGCGATTGAAAACTTGTTCTATTCAAGTCTTGTAGTACTGTCAGGCGATATATTCTTGTTCTTTCACTCTCTTTGGACAAGTGTACTGATTGCACGTGGCTTTGGACAAAAGCGTCTGACAAACGCCCCCCAGTGTGACTGTAACGGCGGGTTCGTCGCTACTCCATCAAAAGGTGCAGCGGGTGGGCGGGGCCTCGTACGCACCAGGATCCTGTGGTCAAACTGTACGGTGGTGGGGTTCTCGAAGAAGTTCCTGAGCGCGGGGGAGAAGGCCAGCAGGTCGTCTGGGATCCACCGCTCGCCCATCTTGGGGAAGGAGTTGTACACCAGGCCGGCATCCAGGCCTGCCACGAACGCCCCTGCAGACATTCATTCACACAAGTACATATATACGTGTATATCATGTATATCATGTATGTCATGTATATCATGTATATCATGTATGTCTGTTGTATATATCACATTTCCATGTTGTTGCCTCCAATCAGTATTTAGTAAATGCCTACAGAGATCAATACAAGCGTATGAAAGAGGTGGTATGGTCAAAATCTTCGATAATCCAGGTAATTTTAACGATCAATATCATGACATAGCATGTTTTCCTGATAATTCAATAAATGAATAGTCTATAGCAAATAATTACATTTTCTCATTTCAAGAACTTTAGAGGAAATTATAAAACAGAACAGTCTGGTAAGTATAGAAAATGACATCACTTCCCTGTAATGCAGCCTTTAAAAACAGGAAAAGACAATCCTTGGGCCGTATCAGGATAGAACGATATTCAAAATCTAAGACGACATCTAGACTCCTGTCACAATATCCACAAGTACAGCATATTGCCCGGCCTCACAGAGAGACTGCTCTGTGCCATTGTGATGATGAAGAAGGAGGAGGAGGAGGAGGGGTGAGTCACTCACCAGACAGGGCGGTCAGGAAGACCAGAGCTCCGGTGCCTTTGGCGAACCTCCTGAGTTGTGAGAGACGCGTCGTCTCGGCCAGCTGAAGGAAAACAGATACTCATCTTCATCATCATCATCAGCAGCATCATGAGGAGATGAAGAGGAAGAACCCAAACACCAAAACACAGACACCCATTACCGCGTCCATCCCACTTATTTATGACGCCGCTGTAATTCGTCGTCGCCATCAACAACTAGACACTGAAAATGCGTCCACGTGCGGCCATGTTTTTCTTGCGAATGCGCAATTTGTTCAATGAAATGTTAATTAAATGCGTTGCCGTGTAATCACAATGTAATTGCTGCCTTCACATCAGACACTATTGCCTCCTGTCAACACCTACAGATTTACAGTAAAAAAATAAAAAAAAACATTATGCTGCAGCAGAGTCTGCTACCAAAGAGGTTTTCCGACCGAACCGTCAAAAGTTCTAATTCCATTTATTTGTTGATAATTTAAGGAGTTAAAAGCCGTCTGCACACTCCTGCATTGCTGTTGAGGATAAAATTGGTTCATTCACAAAAGTTTAGTAGCTGGGCCGCGTGTTCGGGGAGGTTTTATAATATTTGAGGGCATGCAATTATGTTCTCCATCGCAGTCGCTAACCTCGTGGTCGCTCTTTGGATTCGGTGAAATCAGGTCGACGTGTTTGTCGGGTAAATGCTTCGCACCGATTACGCTGACGGGTCCCGAAAGCCCTACTTTCGATATGCGTAAAACTTGTGGGCACTATCGTGGGACATTAACATTTTTCCTATCAAACAGCCGAGGTCTGCTGGCAAATGAAGAGATGACCGAACAGAACGCTCCCTCTGGACCTCGATGCTCAGAACCAACTCGGCTGCGGTACCGGTACCCACCTTGTTGACGGGCAGCGTCAGCGTGAGGCCGGTCCAGAGGCTGGCGCAGTACAGCAGCAGAGCTGAGCCCAGGTGGGCCGAGAGGCGGTACTGGCTGACCCGTGGCACATCGTGGGACTCTGGCTTCTCCTCCAGGCCGCTCTTCACCATGTACCAGCCCAGCAGGCCCTGTGGACACACACAAAGGTTCTGAATTCGATCCTCAATGTCAACACAGTCTATACCTGTTCTGACCTTTCAAAGACGCCTAACCCCTACCTGCAAGTCACGTTGGATAAACGCGTTGATGTTCGATGCCCAAACAGTATTTCAAGTGTCATTGTGACAATACACCCCCCTCTCCCATTTCAAGTTGTGTTTTAAAATCATAATTAGCAATTACACCTCTAGCACCCACACACACACACACCTGGAAGAAGACGAAACCGCACAGGCCCAGGACACGCCCCTTCATGGAGCGGGTGAAGTAGCCCCGCCTCCAGAAGTAGAGGGCGGGAAGCACGTAGGCAATGCCCACCAGACGGCCCCACATGCGGTGACCCCACTCCATGTAGAAGATGAACTTGAACTCTGGCAGCGTCATGTTGTGGTTCATTCTACAAATACAATACAATACCATGATGCACGTCAAATGTAAGAAAGGAACCTTGCAGACGTGAGAAGCAATGAATCATCTTAAAAGGGGACTTATTAAGCCACCAGGTGTGAGTGTGATTAGCCATTGCAAGCCGTTTTTCACAATCGCCACGTGACTACCGTCTAGTGACATCACAAGTGGGAATGTCCACCTAGATGTATGCTGACTAGACCAGTTTACCTGTCGGTACAGTCCACTGGGTGGCCTGGTACACTGATCTAGTCAGCATACATCTAGGTGGACATCCCCACTTGTAGTCACATGGCAATTTTGCAATGGTTACTCACTCACACACCTGGTGGCATAATAGGTCCCCTTTAAGCCTAAAACAGCCATGATTATGAAGTATAAGAGGTACACTTACATTTTGAACTCGGGGAACTGCTGATACTTTGCGAACTCGGCCTCCCACTCAGCTCGTGTCTGAGGGGGCTTCATCTCCCTCACGAGATGCCAGTCCACCATGGAGAGGCCAGACTCGGTCAACCTGTTTAAAAACACATCAAAACACTACTGACTGAATGAACGAACACACAAACGAGGGCTCATGATGCCATCAGTCGGTCAGTTAGTTAGTCAGTCAGAGTGTGTACCTCGTGACCCCACCCAGCACCACGGCCCCGACCACCAGACCGCTGCACCCCAGCAGCCAGCGACCCACGATGCGGTTGGAGGCGGCGTTGGGGACCCCCGCCACCGCTCCCGGCCCCGTGCTCTGACCTCTGGCTGTGCGTGTGCGTGTGTGTGTGAGAAACAGGCTGCCTCACACACCAACACAGTGACACATTGTGTTGTTATTGATGGGGCACATGCATAAACACTTATATTAGCCCCTGATTGGTTTGATCTGTCATGTTTCCGAGGATTTCCTTACACAAGCATGGTTCTATAGAAAAACCAAATGGGGCTCAAATTGTTCAAACAATAAAGGGGGAACTTTGCAGATTTCCAACCTGTTTTGTATCATTTCAATGTGGGTAGCGTATGCAAAAGAACAATGTTTGCCTTGCCTCCATCCATGTTGCCTGCACCCAGATCTCCTCGCTACTTTTATCCATCTTACCCGCCTGCTTACCCCACAACGCCCTCATTAACACATTATCTCCATCAAAATGTCAAGAGCTTTGGTACGATTTTGCATCTGTACTGAGCTGCTCCTCCAGAGACACATCAGAGACAACTGCAGGCAGTTTCCACAGTATATGCAGACGGATAAGATAAGATAAAACTTTATTAATCCTTTATTAATAATAAAAAAACAATAGCATAATAAATGTACAGTGTATAGGCCTAGTAGAATAACAAAACCGTAAGTAAGATACAGTAAGTTAAAAAAAGAAAAGTTAACTATAATACAAAAGTTGGCAGTCGTATTGAAAAGTAATATGAAATCTAGAAAGGAGTAAATAAATATTGAAAAGAAAAGTGAAAAATACACAAGATGACGAAGAGCAACTCTGGCAGACTTGAGTAAGACTATAGAGGTTGAAAATCAGCAAAGGTTCGCTTTAAGTTTGTTGAGTCTCAGGTCACAACTCTCAGTATGCATTGTGTTCCCCCCCTCCTCTCCTATGCTGTCTCAAGGCCTGTGGTGTCGTGTCTGGGAGGAGAGAGAGAGAGAGAGAGAGAGAGTCATTGATCAGGAGGACACACTAGACCGATAGACACATCGGGTCGTCTACAAACCGTTGTTTACCCCCCACACACACGTGTGAATGAAGCGTCAGTCCCTTGGCCTTGCTAATGCTACTCAGCCAAAGTTGGAGAGAAAACACATGCACACACACACACACACACACACACACACACACAGAGACAGACTGACAGACAGACAGACAGACAGACAATCTAGACACACACACACTTTTCCTTCCAAATTAATGACATTAAATACATTAATTATTAATTACATGTAATGCATGTTGTGGCAGTGGATGTATGCTTCTGAACAAAATGTGCAGTTAACCTACTGTATGTAGAAGATACATATACTGTACTTAGCAGTACTCAGAGTGAGTTTGTCTCCTCATCAGACCAGATGGTAGCATCTGTCATCATGTTACATGCTAGCAGCTGTAACAGCCCCCCAGCACATACAGTATGCTATGGCTCTTAGCTAATGACTTGTACACATGCGCACATTTGTGTGTGTGTGTGTGTGTGTGTGTGTGTGTGTGTGTGTGTGTGTGTGTGTGTGTGTGTTTATCTGGCCGTGTGATTGCAGCTCGTCACTCGGGGGGGGGAGCACGTGTGAGCTACTGGGTCAGTTGGTTTGCCTCCATCTTCCTATTTTAGATGCTCGTCCCCCATCCCCGTCCCCCCGTTCTCTTACCCATCAACCTTCTTCCTGTTGTGCTCCTGTTGCTTCCTCTGTGTCCTCACACCCTCCACCCCCCCACTCCCACTGCATCTCTCTCTCTCCCGCCCTCCATTTCTCTCTCTCTCTAACTCTCTCTCTCTAACGCTCTCTCTCTCTCTTCATCTTCATCAGCCTTCTCAATCACAACTCATGTCAGCATGGACCTCCCACTCCCTCCCACTCTCCCCCACTCCCCCACTCGTCCTGTCACCTGCCAGGAGGACACAGCACTTCACCTTCTTCTCCTATTTTGTTCTTTCTTTCCCTCTTCTTTTCTTTTTTTTTTTGTTTTCATCCTCTTGATTGTCCCCCTCGCCCCTGGTTTCCCGTCACTCACACCCTCCGCTGACCCAATTACACACAGCAGGGGGGGAAGGGGGAGAGAGACACCACCAGAGAGAGAGAGAGAGAGAGAGAGAGAGAGAGAGAGAGAGAGAGAGAGAGAGAGAGAGAGAGCGAGAGAGAGAGAGAGAGAGAGAGAGAAGAGAGAAAGGGTGAGGGAGGGAGAGAGTGAGAGGGAGGGCAGGAGAGAGAGAGAGCGCGACAGGGAGGGAGGGAGAGAGAGAGAGAGGGGCAAAGAAGTAAGGAAGAGAGGGACAGACGAGAGAAAGAGAGGGAGAGAGGAAGCACATTTGAGTTTGAGATCAGTAGCACGGACTGCGAAGCGAGCTTTGGAAACATTTACCTCCGTCTCGCAAGGACACCCCCCCTCCCTCCTCAACACCAGCCCCCCACCCTCGTCCTCCTCCCAAAACTTCAGCAGGATCCTGAACCACCTTTTGACATTTCAAGGAGAAAGAGGCAGTCCCCTGGAACAGGGCAGTCCTAGTTCCTCGCTCCACCTGCCGTCCTGCGAGGAATAACAATCAGAGAGAGAGAGAGACACAGACAGAGACACAGAGAGACACCAAGAGAGAGAGAGAGAGGACCACCAGCTCATCCTTGGCTCCGGCTCCGGGTGCGAGGCGTCCGCGTGACTGCGTACCTGCGTGTGGTGCCGGCGGTGGGCTCTCATCTGAGTATTTGAAGAAGAGGGAGGAGGAGGAGAAGGAGGGAGGTGACACGCAGCAGCAGGCGACACACACGTCGTCTCCTCTGAAGGGAGGAGGGCGGGGGGGAGTGGCGTGGTGGATGAGTGGCGGCGAAGGGGGGAGTGGCGAAGGGGGGCGGACCAACAGGATGAATCTGTTCTTCCAGGAGACGTGGGAGGTGGAGGGTCTGCAGACCGTGGGCATTATCCTGGTGGTCTGCAGCTCTCTCAAACTCATGCACTTCCTGGGACTCATCGACCTCACGAGCCAAGGTACGGTAGCAGCAGCAGCAGCACATCCCGAGGGACACCCGGGCACCCGGGCACTCCCGGGTGTCTGGCGCCAAGCCGTCCAATCGGTGTCGGGGAATGGAGTTTTGATTTGTATGGTATTTGTGTGTGTGTGTGTGTGTGTGTGTGTGTTGTTTTTGCGTGGATTTCAGGGCAAATTGTTTCATGGTTGTCATGGTAATGGTTGCGGGAGCCTCCATTTCCCCAATCTGTGTGTGTAAGTGTGTGTGTGTGTGTAGGCCTGTGTTCACACGCTCCTCTGTGTGTGTGTGTGTGTGTTGATTTGTTTGCAAGAGAGTGTGTGTGTGTGTGTGTGTGTGTGTGACAAGTAAATTGAAAAACATATTTATACCTCATTGTGAATTCTGGTACACAGTGACTCGACTGAAAACCAATTTCTCTGCAGTGGTAATGACACAATGAAAACATATTCCTTTCATTGCTCCTCTATATTTAACTCCAACTCAATTGATATTACTAAAATAGGCACCACTCTCCCCTACTACTCCATTATGTGCTCCTGTGTGATGACCTTGCTACTTAGTGCATGCTCAGTAATAAGAATGTACTGTACTTATCTTAATGGAAACCAAAACCATGACAATGAGTTCAATGTTGAGCAGACTTCAACATCTTCACCACAAGGGGGCAGGGTTGACAACATCATGGCCCTGATTGAACCACTTGCCCGTGATCAACCCTCTCAGGGGAAACCTGTGTTCTGTCCTGAGAATCCATTTCAATATCACTCACATACTTGTATGTTGTAGATTCGCGGCAGAGAGTATCCTCGTTACGATACGAGTAGATCACTAGAACGCTTGGAAAAGTACTGGCTCTCTGTAGCTCACTATTTTGCAGTACTCACTGTGACACGTTTTCCCCAATCAACACACACACACACACACACACACACACACTGTTTTATGAGACTCGTTCCACACACTTTACAGCCTAGTTTCTGGAAATAAATCAAGTCTGAGGCCCTCCGATGTTTTGTTGAGAGCGAGACAAATGGAAAACAAATGGAAGAGGAATCAACGGTGTGTTATGGTTCAGGTTCTGTCACGGCCCCCCACAGAAGTCTGCACATTTCTTAAACATAATGCGTCATTGCGACATTATATTAAATACTTCATAACCCTTAGTTAAAAACCTGAAGACTTTTAAACAATTAAACATCAGTAATAAGCATTATTATAAAGATAACGCTAAGCCTATTATTATATAGGGCTATTGAATAATGTATAATGTATGAATGAATACATGAGTTAACAAGAACACTATTAATATACACGAACACCATTAATAAATGATTACTAGACCATTAGTTTACTGTTAATTCAATGTTACTTCATGCTTATTACTGCATTAACTAATGTTCATTAATGGTTCATTAATGTACCAACGTATTGTTAAGTGCTTTCCATTTTTCTTACCTCTATTAAATAACGCTGTGCACTAGTACAATGATGTGGAAGCACAATGATGTAGAGCATCTGGAGAGGATGTTTTTCTACCTACACACACACACACACACACACACACACACACACACACACACTCCTGCAGCTTGTCCATGCTCTCCGGGCGATGGCACACGGTGGACAGCTCAAAGTCATCCTCGATGCTGTCTGTGGGGGAGAGAGAGAGACGGGGGGTGGGGGGGGGGCTGGCGTCAGGCAACAAGCCACACAGAACACAAAGGGGGGGAGTGGGGAGTCTTCCTCACCGCCGGAACTTTTATGCTGGCAAAGTAATAGGACGTACTGTACATACATCTTCAATTGATTTCTAAGTGTGTTATTAAGGGTTATCAAGGTGTGCATTAGGCACCAGAAATGAAAAGTGGTGTTCCATGAAATCCATTGAAATCTCACATCATCACTTCCTATCACTTTCCTATTCCTGCATGTCTGACTCGCTGTGTGCACTCATGGCTACGTGGTCAAAAGGGGGGCGGCCGATTACCGTACACTCGTCATCATGTGGCCGCGGCGCAGACCGTACACTCACTTTGCGGCGACCGTTCAGCTGAATCAAGCTACGCCGTTGTGCCAAAAGTGACCTCCGATGAGTGCGTTTGTCCAAAGAGAGTGAAAAACTAAGACAGTAAAGCTGTTTCTGATTGTGAAACAACAACACATCGCCGACAGCACAGTTGGATTAGAATAGAACACGTTTCAAAGCACTCATAGTTGCTACGTTAACCCCGTGCTGGTAGACAGCAATATATGGTTATTTTATGTTGAGATACTGTTCTCTGATCACTTTAATACACTACGTTGTCATTTTACTGGATTTTCTTTCACCAAATACTAACGCAAATTAGAGCCATCGATGACGATCTCGGCTAACGGCGCCGCAAGGTTGTTGTTGGTGGGACGGCATTAAAGTTGTCAAAAGACTTCCGTCCCATTGTCATTCACAACCT
>PIJE02001139.1:19775-29775 GCA_002895965.2 Coryphaenoides rupestris | reverse complement strand
CGTGTCACCTCCCTCCTTCTCCTCCTCCTCCCTCTTCTTCAAATACTCAGATGAGAGCCCACCGCCGGCACCACACGCAGGTACGCAGTCACGCGGACGCCTCGCACCCGGAGCCGGAGCCAAGGATGAGCTGGTGGTCCTCTCTCTCTCTCTCTCTCTCTCTCTCTCTCTCTCTTGGTGTCTCTCTGTGTCTCTGTCTGTGTCTCTCTCTCTCTCTGATTGTTATTCCTCGCAGGACGGCAGGTGGAGCGAGGAACTAGGACTGCCCTGTTCCAGGGGACTGCCTCTTTCTCCTTGAAATGTCAAAAGGTGGTTCAGGATCCTGCTGAAGTTTTGGGAGGAGGACGAGGGTGGGGGGCTGGTGTTGAGGAGGGAGGGGGGGTGTCCTTGCGAGACGGAGGTAAATGTTTCCAAAGCTCGCTTCGCAGTCCGTGCTACTGATCTCAAACTCAAATGTGCTTCCTCTCTCCCTCTCTTTCTCTCGTCTGTCCCTCTCTTCCTTACTTCTTTGCCCCTCTCTCTCTCTCTCCCTCCCTCCCTGTCGCGCTCTCTCTCTCTCCTGCCCTCCCTCTCACTCTCTCCCTCCCTCACCCTTTCTCTCTTCTCTCTCGTTCTCCCCGTCCATCTCTCTTTTTTCTTCGTTGCATCTCTCTCTCTCTCTCTCTCTCTCTCTCTCTCTCTCTCTCTCTCTCTGGTGGTGTCTCTCTCCCCCTTCCCCCCCTGCTGTGTGTAATTGGGTCAGCGGAGGGTGTGAGTGACGGGAAACCAGGGGCGAGGGGGACAATCAAGAGGATGAAAACAAAAAAAGAAAGAAAAGAAGAGGGAAAGAAAGAACAAAATAGGAGAAGAAGGTGAAGTGCTGTGTCCTCCTGGCAGGTGACAGGACGAGTGGGGGAGTGGGGGAGAGTGGGAGGGAGTGGGAGGTCCATGCTGACATGAGTTGTGATTGAGAAGGCTGATGAAGATGAAGAGAGAGAGAGAGAGTTAGAGAGAGAGAGTTAGAGAGAGAGAGAAATGGAGGGCGGGAGAGAGAGAGATGCAGTGGGAGTGGGGGGTGGAGGTGTGAGGACACAGAGGAAGCAACAGGAGCACAACAGAAGAAGGTTGATGGGTAAGAGAACGGGGGGGCGGGGATGGGGGACGAGCATCTAAAATAGGAAGATGGAGGCAAACCAACTGACCCAGTAGCTCACACGTGCTCCCCCCCCGAGTGACGAGCTGCAATCACACGGCCAGATAAACACACACACACACACACACACACACACACACACACACACACACACACACACACACACACACACACACACACACACACACACACAAATGTGCGCATGTGTACAAGTCATTAGCTAAGAGCCATAGCATACTGTATGTGCTGGGGGCTGTTACAGCTGCTAGCATGTAACATGATGACAGATGCTACCATCTGGTCTGATGAGGAGACAAACTCACTCTGAGTACTGCTAAGTACAGTATATGTATCTTCTACATACAGTAGGTTAACTGCACATTTTGTTCAGAAGCATACATCCACTGCCACAACATGCATTACATGTAATTAATAATTAATGTATTTAATGTCATTAATTTGGAAGGAAAAGTGTGTGTGTGTCTAGATTGTCTGTCTGTCTGTCTGTCTGTCAGTCTGTCTCTGTGTGTGTGTGTGTGTGTGTGTGTGCATGTGTTTTCTCTCCAACTTGGGCTGAGTAGCATTAGCAAGGCCAAGGGACTGACGCTTCATTCACACGTGTGTGTGGGGGGTAAACAACGGTTTGTAGACGACCCGATGTGTCTATCGGTCTAGTGTGTCCTCCTGATCAATGACTCTCTCTTTCTCTCTCTCTCTCTCTCTCCTCCCAGACACGACACCACAGGCCTTGAGACAGCATAGGAGAGGAGGGGGGGAACACAATGCATACTGAGAGTTGTGACCTGAGACTCAACAAACTTAAAGCGAACCTTTGCTGATTTCAACCTCTATAGTCTTACTCAAGTCTGCCAGAGTTGCTCTTCGTCATCTTGTGTATTTTTCACTTTTCTTTTCAATATTTATTTACTCCTTTCTAGATTTCATATTACTTTTCAATACGACTGCCAACTTTTGTATTATAGTTAACTTTTCTTTTTTTAACTTACTGTATCTTACTTACGGTTTTGTTATTCTACTAGGCCTATACACTGTACATTTATTATGCTATTGTTTTTTATTATTAATAAAGGATTAATAAAGTTTTATCTTATCTTATCCGTCTGCATATACTGTGGAAACTGCTGCAGTTGTCTCTGATGTGTCTCTGGAGGAGCAGCTCAGTACAGATGCAAAATCGTACCAAAGCTCTTGACATTTTGATGGAGATAATGTGTTAATGAGGGCGTTGTGGGGTAAGCAGGCGGGTAAGATGGATAAAAGTAGCGAGGAGATCTGGGTGCAGGCAACATGGATGGAGGCAAGGCAAACATTGTTCTTTTGCATACGCTACCCACATTGAAATGATACAAAACAGGTTGGAAATCTGCAAAGTTCCCCCTTTATTGTTTGAACAATTTGAGCCCCATTTGGTTTTTCTATAGAACCATGCTTGTGTAAGGAAATCCTCGGAAACATGACAGATCAAACCAATCAGGGGCTAATATAAGCGTTTATGCATGTGCCCCATCAATAACAACACAATGTGTCACTGTGTTGGTGTGTGAGGCAGCCTGTTTCTCACACACACACGCACACGCACACACACACGCACACACACACACACACACAGCTACACCACAGACCCTGATAAACTGTTGGGTTAATCAGACTTGGTTGATTAGACTCCATGAGGAATATTGTGCCTGCGGCCAGACACAGCGAATAATTGAAATACCTCTGTATATAGATGTCTACCTGGGCAATTACTCCCCCCCAAACTGATTAAAATGTCTTTGTGAGCAAAGGGTGGGTAGCAGCAGTGTGTGCGCGTGGCTTTGTCCCTGCGTGTGTGTGTGTGTGTGTGTGTGTGTGTGTGTGTGTGTGTGCCTGCCCGCGTGTGTGCGGGCATGTATGTGTGTGCGCCTGCCAGTGTGTGTGCGTGTGCCTGCCAGTGTGTGTGTGTGTGTGTACATCTTGGAAGAACACACAGAGGAGGTCACTGACAAATGATGCTCAAAATTGGCTAGCGTGTTTTCAATTAGTTAAGTGAAAGGCGAGCTCCATTTGCCCAGATCATTAGCTTCTGGGGGTATTTTTAGTAGGGAGATGTGGAACAGAAAAACAGATCAATTGGACTCCGGCAACAGAGTTCTTCCAGTACGACTCCAGCAACAACAGAGGCATCGTCACCGAATAGTAAGACTTAACAATCAAGTGATTGTGAAGTCGCCTAATGTGGTTTAATTTGGCCTCTGTTGGAAATAAACATCAGTAACTCAAGTCTAAGCACAGTCTAAATAAAATATGAGTTTTACATTTTGTTTCCATTTTATTGTGCTGTACATTTTATTCCATATATTAGGAAAAACCATTTGTCGTGTTATTTATGTAGCAGTTTTTCATATTGTTCACATTGATGAAAAGCTTTGAAATATCATTGCCAAAGGGTAAAGTATACATATGTATGAGTGTCGTATGAGTTTATTATTGCAATGCACTGTTCGACCTACAGAGGGCAGCAGAGGGACAGCCATTCCGCAGACTTCCTGTACCTCTCCACTGCCCTTCATTTAAATTCAGCTCCAGAGACCAACTGGGGAGGGTAATGACAACAGCAGTCATTACGTGCATCCACACATATATGCATTACACACACACCACACACACCACACACACACACACACACACACAACAACACACACAGACACCACACACACTCATAGGGTAGGGTAGAACTAAAAATAATGATGTCAAGAGATATACTAATGGCTGTTGTATGTCCCCTCACTAATAGTGTGTTTGTGTGTGTGTGCATGAACTGTGGATGAACTTGTGCACTTGCATAACTATAATATGTCCAATATATTTTTGCATCACACTTTTCATTTTCACTGAAAGGAAAACTATTAAAATCATGACGTGACATTTATCGGGGTTCCGTCCCAAACACACATCATGTTTTCTTACATCTGGAGGAAAGAAATGTGTAGACCAGCAGGGCATGTCTGCAGCACGACAGTACTTCATTTCTAATGGTGTTATCACTTGCACATTTTACCCTTAACAAATAATGTAAGTTCACATTTTGCACTTGGCCATTGTGGTATGAAGGGGGGCGTGGTTTAGCATCTGCAGGTGAAACCTAAAGATGCCGACAAAGAAACTATATCATGTATTAAGCCAATGAGTGGCCTTTTGTTGTTGATTTATTAAAAAGACTATTTCGTATCATCCCGACTACCATCTCTCCTTCCCGGTCAAGAATCCCGACTAAGCCACGTAACGTGGCATTGTGGCAAGGACAATGCTGCAGCCATATTGTGACTTGTGTGTGTGTGTTTCATTGCATGATCTTACAAAACATCAGCAAAGAGTTAATGACTGCACACACAGACACAGAGGATCGATTGGCATCTCATCCTTACTCGATGTAGGCTACTGCATGACTTGTCATCCCAAGAGCACAGAGACGAAGGGAGAGAGAGAGAGAGAGAGACACACACAGACATACAGAGTGAGAGGGAGGGGAGAGAGCGAGAGACAGAGAGAGAGAGAGAGAGAGAGAGAGAGAGAGAGAGAGAGGGAGAGAGAGAGGGGGGATCATAGAGAAAAAGGAGGATAGAGAGAGAGAGAGATGAGGAAGAAAGAGAAGAAAGAGAAAGAGAGCGGGGGGGGGTGGGGGAGATCAGACTGACAAACACAGCGACCGAGACACACAAAGAGAGAGCCAAGGACAACAAGACAAGAACAGCCGTCTCTAAACACTCCGGGGGATGAGTTTCTAACTTTTCTCCCCCCCCCCTCCTCAGAAGAGTCATCCATGGGCAGGCAAGGCCACTTGTTGCCACTCACCCCCACCCACCCCGCCACCCCCACCCAGCTACAGACGGATGAGTCAATGCTATTATCACTCAAACTCTTCTGCTGCCCTTTTACAAACCTCCTCGGGCAGAGCCGGTTCATGACTTATAGATTGGCGGTTTAATACCTCTTTACAACCTCCTTGTATTATATATAGCCCATCTGGCAGAGCCCCCTTCCGTCTCCTACATCTGAGCTGGGCTCAACGATCATATGGTGCTAAAAATAAAAGATCATATTGAGACAGATATTGCCATCGCGAATTACGATACGATTCACTATTCGCGGGGGAATGGCCATCTTCACAATTCACAATTTCCCATTTTCGTCATGATGTGACATTTGTTGGGGTTTGTACCAAACAAACATGTTTTCTTACATCTGGAGGAATACAGTGGCCCGGCCTAGACCAGGGAATCTCTGCAGCACGACAGTATTTAATTTAGAATGTTGTTATTTACATTTACATTTAGGGCATTTGGCAGATGCTTTTTATGCTTTTATCTTATTCATATTACTGTCCAACATCATGTGCAATACTCTATCATGTGCTATATTATTATCATGCTGTCTATAAATATGATCTATAACACTCCTCTCATCTCCTCTCATCATCATGTGCAGTATTCTTAATGTTATGTCCAGTAATATTTCACTACAATCATGCCAAATTGTTGTCGTCGGAATATCTTACCTTGCCTACATATTTGTATATTTTAACTGTAAATTTGTAAATCCGTCAGTTTATTTGTATCATTCTGTTGTTTTCCATATTGTTTTATTGTACTGTATCGCTATGTAACCTGGCACAAGAATTTCCTTCGGGATTAATAAAGTTCTATTCAATTCTGTTCTATCCAAAGCGACTTACAAAGCGTACATGTGTTGAAGGAGACAGCAATATATCGCTGTGGTACATAAAGATAAGAATAGAGCAGGTTTAAAGTATTCATAGTTGCGAGGTTAATAGAACACGTTTCATAGTCGCTAGGTTGCCTGCATAATAGCTGGCATGTTATAAATGTACATGTACACATGCCCTTTACCTACACATTCTACATCCACAGCTCCTGCCATTTGGATGTTGCACTTGGCTATATTGAGATTTTGATCGATTATATTGCGATGAATTGCCGAGCCCTCACGGTAGCTCCTCTATGAGGGATGGAGACATGGGGTGTACTCACCAGCCATTAGTATCCAAACACACTGGGCTCTCGGAGCGTTCTCCAGCATATGGAGCATCCATCTTACCCCTGGCATGCACACTAACACACAAACACACACACACACACACACACACACACACACACACACACACACACACACACACACACACACACACACACACACACACACACACACTCACAAACACTCACAAACAATTTGAATAAACCTCACTCTATCACAGGGCAATTACAATGACAACTAGGTACATGTTTGTGTGTGTGTGTGTGTGTGTGTGTGCACACGAGTGAGTGAGTGAGCTGTGTGTGTGTGTGTGCACGCACATACAGGCAAATGGGACATTATCCCTGCCTAATAATTTACCTGCACTTAGTCATTTCCCTCGTCCTATCCTGTTCAACACACACACACACACACACACACACACACACACACACACACACACACACACACACACACACACACACACACACACACACCACACGCGTGCACTTCCTGACTTCAATTGCAGCCAAATCTCTTCTTAAGCGGCCGATGGCGGGCAAGCAGCATGGTACGGATGGAAGGATATTGTTCCATGATGGAGGTAACACTTAACGGCCATAGAGCTATTAGGCAGCATCCATTTCACCCCCATTACCACACTAACATCACCTGCATTACAGCCATTACTTTTCACTAACCGTGCACACACACACACACACACACACACACACACACACAAACGCACACACTGGCACTCACACAAGCACATACACTAAAACAAGTACACACATACACACACACACACAAACACTCAAACACACACAGTCTCACACATACACACACATGCACAAAAACACTCTCACACAAACGCACTCAAGCAAAGTGCATGCACGCACACACGCGCGCACACGCAACACACACACACACACACACACACGCACACAATACCTGACATGAATGCAAAGCAAAACATTGCACATTCAAGGTGACCCCGTGAATGTAAGACGTGTAAATATAATTCAGGCGTGACATCGCAATTATGCAGCTGTTGAGACGGCAGCAGCGGCGGCGTCATGAAGACAAGGAGAGGATGAATTCAAAGCTCTTGATCTTTTTTTCTCCATGAAATTGACATTACACACGATCAGAAAAGCTCATCTCTGTTTAAAAGCGTCTTCTTAACATCGCGGCGTCGCCACGGTGACGGTGTGGCTGTGTTGAATGAGCCAGGCCTCCCCGCCACGTCCAACGCCCGACACCCGGCCGGCGTCGCAGCAGTGAGCGCGCTAAGTGGATTAGACAGTCGCCGTGGGCCGACTTGACGCATGGCTCACATCCCAGCCCACAAATCAGATATGAGCTGCTGATATGACGGCTCGCAGAGTCATTACACAGCAAGCAGCCCTTTAGAAGTGATGAAGCAGCTCTGAAACACCCCCCCCCCCCCCTCAACAACCTGACAACTCATAAAGTCTGCAGCCAATTCAATTATTAAATCAAACGCTAAGGCCGTGGCAAAGCACCATCGCTAATGTTTAATGCTAAAACATGGCGCCGTAGCTAGCTATAAATACTTGTACTTCCCACGCGCGTGTGTTTGTCTAGTGTGCGTGGCTGTTGATTGGCTGGGCTGCAGTGAGTGGCAGGAGATGGTGGCGGCGGTTATTGACTTCTTAGAAGAGACTCCATCACATAATTTGTTCCCATCAGACTTCCTCTCCCAAGCGAGGACAAACCAGAACAAACACACACAAAGACGCACGCACACACATACACACACACACACAGTCTTATTTAAAGGAAAGGAGACATGTTTGAAGCCATTATCTCTGGAGGAACATCCTGAAGGACTGGGCGCATGCCCCGCATTATACAACATGCAGTCAAATTGTACGTGTCTCTGTGTATGTACTGTATTCAACTACGTATTTAGTTCAATTAGCATCACGATATTAAACTAGCATCACCATGTGCATATCGGTATAGGGGTAAAGAAAGTGTCGGCCTAAATTGAAACGGGAAAACTTGGATCTTGCATGTGATCCTCGATACAGGTCATCGCCATGACAACGGTGATGACGGCTTATCGGACAGGCCAGAGGTGTGACTGTACTGTACTGCATATCGATGCTCAGCTCGGTTCCTATAAACGCCAACACCTGTTGGAGCTCAGAGGCCCATGGAAGACATTGAAGGACTTCAGCCCGCACACACACATACACACACACACAACACACATACACACAAACACACACAGCAACGTTGTGGATGGGAATATAGGGTATAGACTCAAAAGGCCAGCAGCTGTTGGGTGACTGCGCAGATCATAATATCATGCCTTATGGACCACTTCCAGCCATAAAAAAAGTTATTAGCCAAGTACCCACAAAGTAATAGAAACTCTCGCACATGCACACGCACACACACATGCACGCACACACACACACGTGCACGCACACCCACACACCTTGTAAATCATTTTAAGGTCACACGTGTCAAACACCAAATTGCAGTACAGTATGATTATCCCATCACCGCGCGACCGCCCGCAGCCCAAGTCTTTTTTTAAATGTGTGTGTGCGCATGTGCACACACACAGTGACAGGAGATGTACGAGCTAGACGGTGACATTGCTCTTGGCACACCTTGACTCCTCCTGGGTGAAGTCCAGCAGGTGCGTCAGTGATGGAGACCCAGTTGGTCTATTACCCTCCAGTGCCCTCCACGGAAATATGGCATTCATGAACCTGCCATCACCGCCTATAGCTGATGTCTGAAACCCCCGCCCACAACACGAACACATGACCAATGGGGTGAGGAAAGGCGTGGGCCTTATTCACCTGGCAGCCGTCTTGGTTCCGAACGCTAGCTGGGTGGCTGGGGGGTTGGGGCGGGGTGGCTGTACATATTCCAATATGGCCTCTCGCTGAATAAAGATAATTAGGGAGGAGAGTCTGGAGATATGAACGGGGGTGACCTTGGAGTAATAAAATGCAAAGTTGGGCCCCCAGGGGTGTTGGGAACCAAACATGCATCTCAAACTCAGCGGATTCAGGGCCCCACCGATCATAAATCACAACTCGACATTTACGACTCACGCTGTACAACGTTTGTGGGCTGTTGTCTTGTATTCAACGACAAGATTTATCACCTTGTTGGTTTTTTTACGGTCGTACCGTGCGGATATAAGTCGTTTTCTCCTAACAACGCTATTGGAGGTGAAGCCCGAGCGAGACATCAGCCTCTGCCAAGCACTTAGACCCTCTCCGTCCACAGAGGTATCGATCCAGGGATGATAGCTCGCACCCCAGGGGAGGGCCCTCACACACACGGCTTGAGTTACTGATGTGTACGTGTGTGTGTGTGTGCACATGATTGAGTGTGATGTCTGAGTGTGCAGGCGCATTTATGTTTTTAGGATTTATTTTCTGTGCAGTGTGTGTGTGTGTGTGTGTGTGTGTGGTGTGGTACAGAGCCAACATGTAGACCACCATTCCAAAACCTCAATACAGAAGTAGTGTAGCCCACTCACCCACCATCAGTAGTCGTCAACAGGTGCATAACATGTAAAAATAGCAGACCTGCAAGTCAACACACAATGTGCCCGTGTTCCCACTACCACAACAAAACAACAACAAGTACAACCAATCAGAAAGCAAGGGAATCAAAAGACTTGAGTTACCTTCACCACCGACGGGCTCAAACATCCCAAACTGCTCCAGAACTTTAATGAAGAGGCCCATGACCACCAGCACCGCAATAATCTCCAATCCATCCAGACTCAACATCTTGGGAGACCACTCTCTGTCATCGCCCAGAACCGCACAACTTCAC
>PIJE02001139.1:14775-17275 GCA_002895965.2 Coryphaenoides rupestris | reverse complement strand
CATGGGATTCGTCATTGCTAGATAAATGGAACAAGATTCAAGTGCTCACGATTGCTAGGTTGACTGCAAAATAGCGATGATAAGTACAGTGAGGATAACATTACATGGCAGCTATATACTTCTGAACTGTCAGTCTGTTGGGCGTCCACTAGGGGTCCTAGTTGAGCTTACGTAGACACTGTTATAATCTCGCTCTCTCTTTCTCTCTCTCTCTCTCTCTCTCCCTCTGTCTTTTTCGCTTTCTCTCTCTCTCTCCCCCTCCCTTTCTTTCGTGCACTCTCTCTCTCTCCCCCTCTCTCTCCCCCGCCTCTCCCCCCCTCTCTCTCTCTATTTATATGCTGAGGTACGACCGTGTGTACAAACCTTCCTCATGTCATCAACTGCCATGACGATTGAAAGTTTGATTGCGGCAATTACGCCCATTTTCCTCTTCCCACACGTCCCACTACGATGTCGACGTGTGCGTGGACGGGACGTTGGTCCAGAACATTAAACATTAAACAAAGTCATAATATAGAAATTCAAAAAAATTCGAAAGATAAAAAAATAATATATAAAATATAAAAAAAAAAAAGCAATTCAGAGGTGCAATTTAAAGATGTGCGTTAATGTAAAGCAATCGTGTCCATGGGGGTTGAGAGTCAGTGGGGTTAATCATTAATATAACGTGTAGTATAGTGTCCATGAGGGGTGGGAATCGGTGGGGATCAGTGATCCCTGCTACGTTCCCTCTCAAGGTTTCTTCGTGTCCTTCAGAGGGTTTAGGGTTAGGGGGCTTCGTATAATGAGGCCTGTCAAAGCATGAGGATGGACAAATTGAATTGACCTGAGTCAGTCAATAAAACTCACTGACTCTTCAGCCAAAGTCTCTCGGTAGATATATTTCATTTTAGATCAAAACTTTTTCACTTGTGTCTTGATATGAGTCTTAAGTCAATAAGTCAAACTGGACAGCAAGGGCAGCACTGTAATACAGAATTTGAGGAAATGTTTTTGGCGATAAAACAATTGTTTTTTTATTTTATACTGTATGATTCAGGCCAGCTGTATGCCACAGTTGTGATTCTTGCGGTGCTATATATATATATATAACTATATAATAACTCCATTGGGGGCTATGAGGAGATGTGTGATTTAGTTTTGGTAGTGAGACAGTAACCGCTCAACTGGCTACTGAGTGCTTATTGAGCTTCTGTTCTTTTACATTCATATCTGAAATGTGATGGCAGATGAGCTCAGGTGTCATCACTGTCTTTCAATTCCTTCATATTTGTTTCGACCAATCAGGTTGCTGGAGGCGGAGCTCTGTAAGGGGCGGCAGTCGCTCAGGAGGTAGAGTGGTTGTCTGCCAACTGGAAGGTTGCTGGTTCGATCCCCAGGCTCCACCTAGCTAAGTGTCGTGGTGTCCCTGAGCAAGACACTTAACCCTACCTGCTCCTGACGTGTTGGTTGTTACCTTGCATGGTTGACACCGCCGTCGGTGTATGAATGGGTGAATGTGAGGCAATACTGTAAAGCGCTTTGGATAAAAGCGCTATAAATGCAATCCATTTACCATTTGTAAGTGCATAATTATGGGCGAACACAAACCTCAGCTGTAGTAAACTGTAAACAAAAGTGTCGACAACCGCGTAGACTGCCCCCTGTAGAAATACACGCATTAAAAACCCCCTTCATCCATTGGCATGAATGAGTTTTCTTCAGTATCGTATCATATCTCCATACTGAAACATTAAACTGGTTCGTAACTCCGCCACCTTGCAGTTGCTGGTTTCCTGCCCAGGCTCTGTGCCCCTGTAGCATAGCTGTAACATAGCTGTAGCATAGTAGGATTGCTGGATCCTCTGGGTAGGTTCAACGTAGCTCATCTATTGTCTTGTCGTGTTGAAAGACCAGCCGGCATTGGTGAGGAATCAGGCTTGCATCGTCCCATTTCTCCCTCCTGCGGGATAGGCTGGAGAGAACCTAGTCACGGCTGGTGTACTGGTGTGCATGTACTGGTGGACTGGGTTTCAAGAGACAAGAGAAGTCACAGTCAACACAAGCCCAACTTTATTCTATGTTTCTTCACTCCACTCCATTGGCTTTCAAGTCGTCACGTCCAGCATTTGAAACGCTGTCTTTTTTATGTGCCTGGGGAACAAAAAAATGTCTGGCTGTACTCTTGACACAGTGTTGAAATGTCTTGCAATTCAGATAAAGTGTTGTTGAAGAAGAAAACTTTTTCACATCAAGGATCCCCTCTCTGCCTGTTAATTTGTTTTCAATCCGGCGGTCCTAAGACTCCAGGCCTGCTTCATTTGTGTTGGTCCAAGCGACGCATGTACTGTGTGTGTGTGTGTGTGTGTGTGTGTGTCTGTGTGTGTTTGTCTGTGTCTGTGGCTGTGTGTATGGCTGTGTGTGTGTGTGATCTGAGGGAGCCTTACCATCTCGACCTTGCCAGCCTCGACCTCGCGCTCTGTGTGTGCCTGATAGGTGGGTCCTATTGTTTGTGTTTATC
>PIJE02001139.1:9775-12275 GCA_002895965.2 Coryphaenoides rupestris | reverse complement strand
CATCATTTCTGCTCTGAAGTTCCTGGGAAAAAAACCCCAAAAAAACACATGTTTCTGACACGTTGTGACAGACAGACAGACAGGCAGGCAGACAGACAGACAGACTGATAGACCTCCAGCAGAACAGATGCAGATGTTTCTGCATATCCACAATGAGACTTCAAGTTATTTTCTCTCCTGTGTGCCAAAATATGAATCACTCTCTCTCGCTCTCGCTCTCTCTCTCTCTCTCTCTCTCTCTCTCTCTCTCTCTGTTACCTTGGAAACCATATTAGCATATCAATAGCACACACACACACACACACACACACACACACACACACACACACACACACACACACACACACACACACACATATATATACAACCAGTCATTTCAAACCAGCAGCAACCAGCAGACAGGTAAACAACAAAAGAACAACAACAGCGTGTGTGTGATGTGCCAACATCACACCAAGAGAGGCAGAAACAGAAGAAACTGCCAAAAGAAAAGCCAGAAAGAACAGTGGAGCGTGTTTCACCATTCAAAAAGTTGCCCATGTATTATTGAAAGGGAAAACGCAGAGAAGAGGGTGATGAGAACACTGCATGAGTCTACCACTCCATCCATAATACAGGCAACGCCATGAGGACGAGGAGAACAGAAGAGTAGAGGAAGGGGAGGGAAATAGCGAGGAGGGAGGGGAGGAGGGAGGGAGGAACGGTCGAGACTGTGTCGCACAGACAGACAGAGGGGCCACAGAGCCTCAGTCGAAGTCTGTGTCTCTCAACCAGAGAGAGAGAGAACAGCAGCAGCGCAGACATATCTTCCTTTATTCCTCCTCTATCTATTCCTCTCACACACACACACAGACACACACACACACAGACACATACACAAACACACACACGCGTTCACTTCAGTCCAATGCAAATCACAGGTAATATATAAGTTGGTGCAACTTCAATGACGTTCCACTAGAGGTCATCGTTTACAAAGCCAACAAAATCAATGGGGAAGGGAAGTGACCACAAATAGAAAACACAAGAGAAACATTACATCTCTGCTATCTCTCTGAACTGAAGCAACAAATGCTGTATCATACACACACTGAGACTCCACACTGAAAACTAAACCTGTAATGAAAACTAAAAAGCATGTTGGCAAAAGCCGACATAACTGAAATGAACACTTTATCAATAATTTACACAATTAAAATATATAAATGAAAAAGGCTGAATTGTATGATGGTTATTAACATAAAAGGTGTTTCCGAGGACAGGGACTGAGCTGATGCACTTAGCTTATCATACACACGACCTGACGTAAGTTACAGCAGAGGACATGGAGATATGTCCTGTGTGTGTGTGTGTGTGTGTGTGTGTACAAAATGTGACAAGTATGACGTGATCAACACTCCTCTCCCCACCCCCTCATCACCCTATCCTCCCACCCCACACATATACACACACACCACATAAAACACACACACACACACACACACACATCTTCTGTCCATTCAATCACACTCCCAAGTCAAACAGGGCAGAGATCGAGCTAGCGAATAGCGATAATGATGATGATGATGATGATGAAGAGGAGGATGATGAAGATAATGTCTGAGAGCCATGTGCTGCTGTGAGGCGTCAAGATGCACGAGCACTTCCTCTCTGAGCCAGGACGGAGATAAGGTGTGAAGAGGAGCAGCGCGGAGCTGGATGGAGCCTGTCATATATGACTAAAACGTGGATATGGATTTACTGATCGGAGGGGAGAGGAGAGGGGGGAGAGAGAGAGAGAGGGGTAGAGGGAGAGAGGAGGGGAAGAGGGTGTGTGTGTGTGGTGTACATGTATGTGAGCGTGTGCGCATGTGTTATATCTGTGAGCCCCCATTTCTGTGCGTGTGCGTGTGTGCGCACATCATGCATGTGTGAGGTTTTTTTTTGTGCCCACATGCATGTGTGATGTCATCAGCTCTCCAAATCTGGTTCCTCTCAGGTCTATTTATAGCCGGGCTCCTATAGGCCCCCAGCCTGCTGCGAAACCGGCCCTGCAGGCCACTGTGCTCTGCGTGGCGCCGTCCAGGCCCCTAACCCCCCTGACCAATAGCATGCCCTCACTGCTCCCCCTGACCAATAGCACACCTCGCAAGCAACCACCCCTGCCCAATAGCTGGGCAGAGAACCCAGGGCTATACACTGCTACCACACAATGCTTTAAAATGGGCATTGTGTGTGTGTGTGTGTGTGTGTGTGTGTGTGTGCGTGCGTATGCACTTTGTAGTAATATTTATCGAATATTTTGCTTCATATTCAGATCCATTGTTTTTTTTGTCTCACACACACACATCGCAATATGCAAATGTATTGACAGCAACAAAGAGAAAGTGGCGCTCATTAAAACAACAAACAGCCGCTTCACGTCAGCATCAGCATGTAAACAGAGGCGCGTAAAAAGATAGGCAGCGAGGCGTCAAACGACAAGTAAACAATGGAGAGGAGTCAAACCAAGGTTGAGCGA
>PIJE02001138.1:102776-167091 GCA_002895965.2 Coryphaenoides rupestris | reverse complement strand
TCCCTGTGAGTCTATGATGCTGCAGGACAGGAATACAATCATTAGTTTCCAGGAGGTGAATCATATCGGACGTTCATTGTCTAATGAAGTCACGGCGGACAGATTGACGATGTGCTGTATCTCCCACACAACAGCTCTCTTCCTCAGTGTTGCTTTAATCCTTTTTCTCTTTCTATACAGACAATGTATATCTCGGTTGTTTTTTCGTCTCTAAAAATGATTCATCTGAAATGACTGACGGTGATGCAAGCAGACACTGCGAACATGAGAACGCTGCATTTTCCATGAAAGTAATGTTTTTTTTTCTCTCCACTATTTCACAATATTTTGCCTATTGGGCTAAATCCCTATTCTTAGCAAGGTACACATGATGTCCTCAAGACGAGACCTTTCTGTGTGTGTGTGTGTGTGGGTTTTATCGCATACTCTGCATGCAGGTGTGTTCTTTCTAGGAGCCGTGTTTGAGGTCTGAGTACTTTTCCACTGTGCTGGAAAGCTCTCCCTCTCTCTCGCTCTCTCGCTCTCTCTCTCGCTCTCTCTCTCTCGCTCTCTCTCTCTCATATTCTCTGGGGGCTCAGTGGGTCTCAGGTGTTCCTCTTTTGTTCTTCCCTGGCCCAGCTTCCCCATCAGCACCCACTCAGCAGCTCTCATCATCGCCCAGCTCCATAACCCAGACCCCCAGGGGGGCAGGCCCGGCTCCAAGCCTCCTCAGCCACCCTCCCCCCCTTTGCTTATCTCTCATCAGACCGCAGTCATGTGGCGAGAGAGAGGGGGACAGTAGGAGGGCCTATGAGCCATACAGGCCCATTTGAATGACTTGGGCTTAGTGTGAGGCGATGTGGAACAGACTGGGGCTTACAGATGCACTCCACAGAACGCTTGCGAGTTGTCGAGATTCCAGAAATGCTAATTAAATTAACACATTGGCTCAATGTGGTGAAGAAACATGGTGCTGCCAAGAATATGGATTTGAAAATGACTTCAATAATTCCATGTTATTTAGCCTTTGATTGATTAAAGTGATGGACAACAGGATCTAAAAACATAAAATAACAACATAAGTGGGATGTACCCACTGCACACCTACCAAATATCATTGATCACAACCATTCCCTACAACAAACAAGTCAGTGTGCATTGAATCCCTGGTTGTGTCGGCCTTATTCCTGAAAAACGTCGGGAACCACTGGCCCTGAAGAACGGCACACCAGTTGTGACTTGTTCTGACAGCGGACCCGGTGCACACTGTGGTGATTAATGGCCACGCAACGCTCACAAACCTGCAATTTTGTGTCTACAAATGTTCCCGGCTTTTGGATACCAATAAAGTATAACTGAAGCTTTAGGCTTGGGGAATGTAAGGCAGAGTGGCTGTTGGAGCTCGGAAACATGGAACAGAATGCCGCCCGAACGGGGGTTAGAGACACTTATAACAGAAGGCCGGGGTTTAGAGTTGGGGGGGGGAACAGATTAGAACAGGTGTCGGCTAGACAACGTGCCACTGAATGTTAGTTAGGGAGTGTAAAAAAGACTGGGAACAGAGAACAGAATAAGGGGCCAATGCAGAACAAAACGGGTGAAAGCCGGTGCACCTGGGCTAGGGGTCGTCGGTTGTGCCCGGCTGATCAAAGAGCTGCATAATGCACTTAGACCATAATTATGTATTCCATAGAAATGCAGCTTTCCAGGTGTCTACTTTATAGTGGATTGTTTTGCATTGCCAGACCATTCGACGGGGCATTGTGCCAGTTATTATGGTGGTAATACAGGAAGCTGTTTGAGGGATCGAATGAGGAACAGCCTTTCAGTTGACAATGTTTTGCAAATGAGGGAAGCGGCAGATTTAGCCTGTGAAGCGCTGGGTCTGGTGGTGGAGCGGCGGTGGCGACGGTGCTTTTAATCCGTCTACACGTGGGCTTCCCCTCACGTGCACTTACTTACACTTACTGGCCCGTGGCATGCAAATACAGCAGAAACACGGACGTGCACTTTCAAGCAACACGCCGCTGTGAACATCGCTTGTCACGCCTCTACAGTGGGAACCCACACTGGGGGCGGCGTTGTCTTCTGAACTCCAGGCTTGTGCCAGTAGGATCCATCCAGGACTTATTTTCCCTAACTTTGTCCCCATTTTGGCAGGAGTCGTGGAGCGTGTCAGATTACGATGCTTCCCAATGCAGTATTGGTTGTACTGCTGTTTTGGTTGCTCAACCTGAGGGTGCAGTGGGGCGATCCTTGAGGCCAGCTGTTGCGTTGGCGTTGCGTCGTCATGTTTTTGCAGCTGTTGAACTTGAAGGGGAGGGTGGAGACGAGGGGTCACATACTCGAATACCCTTGGCCTGAGAATTAGCAAACAGGCTTCATATCCATACTGTGTATTTTGCCTTCGTGGTGTGTACAGTGGCCGACGAGCGCAAACACACGACAACGTGAGGAAAGAAATGCAAATAAACAAAAGACAAACTAAATTGAGAAAACATCTCCATCAATTTGAACGTGCTACAGCGGTCCCAAGACATCTAGCGACAGCAAACGTGCTGCAAATAGAGAAATGATCCAAAACACAAAATCCCTGAAAACACCTGCGACAGAAAAAGATGTCACAGTCAGGCCACTGGTTCAGTAGAACCACCACATGGCCACGGAAAAGGTACAGTATGTTATCAGTGTTATCACTTATTCACACCCTGTAGTGTTGAATGTGTGAATATGAAATGACTGTAAATGACTGTAACTATAACTATATTGGTTTCAATTCTATCAAAATACTATATTTTATGGCTAAAGTCAATACTTCTTTGTCCTATGAAGGGGGGTGTGGTTCAGCGTCGGCAGGTGAAACAAGGAGGGCGGAGCGGCTAATTCCTGAGATTGGCACAGCTGTCGGGGGGGGGGAGGGGGGATGATTTGATTAGGAACATGTATATTTGCCATGGGTTTGCTCATGGTTCAGACCTGAGTCGAAGGCGGATCCCTGACTCCCCGAAGACGGCCCCATTGATTGCCGGCTATTTGTTGATTATTGTGATAGCGCCAGTTGGCTACCTTGTTTTGAAATTAACTTGGAATTATTATTATATGAAAATAGCCGCATCGCCATCAAGCCGAGTTCCCACGTGGACATCTTGCCTTGTCCCAGTACCATTGCAAACAATCAAAAACACCAAATGTCGGCAAGACATGTGACCAGTTTTGAAAATGACATGGACTTTGGAATACAGCAAATCACCTGGTTTTTAACTGAACTAATTCCAAAGATTAGTATCAGAAAAGCACAGATTCTGATGATAAACATTTGATTTCAGAGATGTCAGGCCATGTTCTTCAATCTGATATAGTTTTCACAGGACTCCCAGGTCAATGGCTGCATTAGACCACTCTGTCTCTGTAGGTCCTCAAAGTGCGCCTGAAGATGGCCATCTCCACAAGAACTGGAGGTTGACTCCGCCACGACCTGGCCCAATTCCTCTTGTGAGACTGGAAACCCACAGTCAGTTACAGCAAACCTAGGAGTCACATGAGTTCAGTTTTAAATGTAAGTTTCACTCATTCAGTCAACTGGCACCTAACAATTAATTTTAATTGATAGAAACAAAAGTGTGAGGCAGGTTGTCCATGATGAGGATTGTTGTCTATCCAGAATTGAGACCTGAACATACAGACAGAAATTAGAGCTGTAGTTACTTTTAGATGATGCATTTATATGTAATGGATTTCAAAATTATCACTGTAATGATTAGCATCAATTGAGCAATTTTGAGCAATGACACCTTGGTCTTTGTTGCTTGCTCCACACACAGTACATTGCAGGAGGAGCCATCTACACAGCCACTAATGGCCAAACGATGGTTTAATTGGTCATAACCATCAACATGCCAGGCATGGTTTGGTCCAAGGGATCTGTAAACTCTTCTTGCCAATCTTCATATTACACAAAGTTAAATGCACAATGCACCACAGTCATGTAGCCCCACACCCCCCAGACTGTAACTGGGCCAGGTGAGGCCAATGGACCTTTCCGCCCTGTCAGTCACGCGGAGAATAATAACCAATAAGATTGCCTGATTTCTTAAGACCACGGCCCTTGCAATAGAGCCGCCATGATGTCCCACAAACAAAGCTTGTCCCGCGTTGTTGTGTTCATAGATTAGACTACAGCTACATTTAGTTAGAACAACATGGTTCTTATATTAGACTACAGATACATTTAGTGAGAACAACATGGTTCTTAGATGCGCTTGGGGAACGTGCAATAATGACCACAGATATCCAGAGAGATTACAGGGAGCGCGTTTCATTGAGATTTGGAGTATCCATGCAGTCTGCAGGACTTATGTATTTTAAATTTGAACAACTACATATGGCCTCATAGAGACATTATTATTAAAAACATGCCTGAAAACTTTAGAAAATAATTTCCTTCTACTTGAGTCATTATTGATGGTCCTGAATGTAAGACCCAGGTGTCATCTGCACTGGCTTTACAGAGTCAGCTTTATAGTGACTAGAAGTCAAGCACAACCCTCAAAGCATTGACTGGATGTGATCCAAGTGGTTCTGTCACTTTTGTGTCCGAGTTATTTACAGGTTCTGTATCTGATAAGACAATGACTGAACGCAGTGGTTTTTATGATTTACTTAAAACACTGAAAGTTCACAAGTGCAACAATCAAATGGTTGATAGCGACTCCACACATCAATTTACAGCAGCGCCGACACAAAAAGCTATAAAGCTCGCTAATGAGTTAAAATTCAAAGGTTTATTTGTCACCTATTTCAGTGTACAGGTACATTGAGCAGTGAAATGTTTTTTTCACGAGGACCAGATTGTTACCGCGCCATCGTGTGATTAGCATAGCTAGGTGATTAGCCCATTGTAGCTAGTAGTTAGCAGATCTTAGGCTTATTTTCATTGTAAACATCACTAACGTACTCACCCTGCTTTACATGTGCAGTAGGACTCCACGATGTCGTCCTGACGAATTTCAATGTGGAGTTCGTGAGTCGTTTGGGTCTTCCTCATAGATCGAATGTCATGAATATATCCTTGTGTCAAATAGTTCAGGTCTTTATGTAGAACTCTCTTAGATAAAGTAGCGGCATTTGGCAAATAACATCCAGCGATATTGAGAGAGAATCATCAGCAGGGGGGCGTTGTTCAGTGGACATTACTAACATGCTGCAGAGCTGTGGGAAAGCTTGGGGGACATAGCAACAGTAACTAGGGGGGGCGGGACTTGCCGCTTGAGTAGGGAAAGGTCCATTGTTGTTAGTCTAAAGGCTGATACATACTCCGCGAGAAGCAAGAACTTTGTTCTCCCTCCCAGGGCTGCGAGAACAAAATGACGTCATTTTGTTCTCGCAGCCCTGGGAGGGAGTTCTCGCAGCTTGTTCTCGACACATCATCCGGGCCGAACTTTGTTCTCGCGTCGTGTCCAAGAACTATTGTGTGATTGGTCAATTTGAAGTGGGCGTGGTTAATGCGCTTTCCGCCGGCGCAGAAGTTTGCTGCTGTGGGCGGGGCCTTTGAGTTCTGCACTTGAGTTCTCGCCGAGTATGAAATGTCCAGCCCTGGGTGCGAGAACAAAGTTCTGTATCAGCCTTAAACACCAACTCTATATTGGTCCAGGAGAATACTACACCTCTCATGTGGAGGTATCAGGGTTGACCTGTCTGCCACTAACTTACATTACTGTATTATCTTTCTACAACATGTACAGCACGAGCGTGATTTTTTTTTCCGATGGATTAATATTCATCTGACTAGCCGCCGACATTGTGAGCTGCGGGAGCTACACTGAGGCTCAGCTGATTTACACCGCCAAGTATTAGATGTCTCAGATGAGACGGCGGCTCCTCCACAACGATCACATTTCTTTGGCCACGCCGATATTTGCTTTCCAACCAGGGCTTCGTGTTTCCCCAGGGCGGTCTAGAATGCCACTTAGCCTGTTTCCCCGGCATGCAGTTCCTCACTAGCCGGTCCTTCGACTCCAGTGTTCCTTCAGCTTCTTGGCGTGACCTCATCGCTCCTTCGGCGTGCTCAGGTTTCCCGTGTGCTTTTGTGTCCGTGTGTTGCGTGTCACGCCGGGTTGGATCAAAGCCAGGGAGGCAGGCGGTAGCGCTGCAGTGATGCGACCGCCCAGACCGCCATAATCTTCCCGAGTGAAGCTGTCGTGAAAATTGTCTATCCGGCATAAGCAACACAATAACACACATTATACTCCAATGTACATCTCACACTACACTGGCTGGAACCCCTTAAAAGAAAACCCAGCCAATCACAGGCGAACACCAGACCGAGACATCTAGTCACCCGGTCCTGTACATTTCAGGACAGCGACATAGTTATTTTCCCAGAATATTTTTGGTTTGGCGAAACCTTATTTACAGTCTCATACTGCTTCAGACGTTCAATCTCCTCAAATGCACTCTCCATGTGAAATTATTTGACGCCACAAACTATTTGAAGTCCCGCTGTTGCTCCGTGCTGACCGGAACACAGAGGCCAGGCTAGGAGAAGCTGTGGATGGACTCGTCAGTACTGCGCTGGACATAATCGGCGGCTAAATAAATAGACAGATAATGCTAAGCATGCTGTCGGGTTTATTTCAGGGCCCAGACTTTCCATAGCACATGACAGTGGTGATATTTAAGGAAAGAAAGGTGTCCGTGTTTACATTCGTTGGGGGCCCAGGGGCCGATTTAGAGACGGTTTACTATCGCTCACATAAGGTCAATGATGTCATGTCCAGTATAATGAGCAGACTACGCTACTGCCTGCTGGGAAGATCTCAGAAGTAAGGGCGACTGAAAGCCCAAGGTAGCAGGAGGGGAGGTTGGGGGCGTCTGTCAAATAGCGCACCTGAGGCACCTCTAACTTTGTGCAGTGCCAATGCAATTAGTAAAATCAGTCACAGTACGAAATGCTACCAAATAAAGCACAACTCATTCATAATAGTGTGTGAATATATTAGTTTTACTGACATATCATTTTTCTTTGCGAACTACATAAATAGCTTAAAGTAACTCAACTTAATTTGCGAAATGGAGGGGTTCGCCATACAAGCTAGAACCGCTACTGTGGGGGCCAACATGGATGTGCAGCTATGTGCACTGGTGCTAAGAAAACAAAGGACACACACACGGATGAGACAGTACAAAGTGCACTTAAGATTTTTGAGTGTTAGGTATCAAGTTGAGCAGAAAAGGGTGCGTCACGACAAGTCGAACGTTAGCAACAGAAAGGCATACACATCTACTGGCAATGGGAGAGGAGTCTATCGCCTGTTTTAAAAAAAACTCTTGTATACATGCTAATTTTGGTGAAAGGTCATATGTGTACAGACCTCCAGGCTCCTCCACGTCACACTTACGACTCCTGCCGTTGTGTTTGTCATGGTGGCGTTGCAACTCTTGAGGTCTTCTCATGAATAGCTTAACACACATGGAATGTGTTGTTATACTTCCGCTTGAATGGGGAATTCCTGTGCCATTTAATGCTTTGTTCCGCCTTTTCATGCACGTATGCCTTTTCATGGCCGTATGATACCCATTGCACTCCGAAACGTCCCTGGGAGGATCCCTCCTCTAGTGACGTTGTCACTAGACTTTAGGCACTACTGGGGCACAGGCCCCTACCACTGGGGCTCTATATCAGCACGGCTGTGCTGGTCCATCGGCTTTGCGTCATTTTACTGGGGCACAGCAAAGCTTTACTGGGGCACGTGCCCCAGTAAATGGAGTCTAGTGACGCCACTGGATCCCCCACTCTGAGTTCCTTCTCCAAATTTCTTCCTTGTTAATTAAGGGAGTCGTTTCTTGCTCTTAGGGGGGCTAGGCCTAGGGGGGTGTCATAATCATATGGCCTGTAAAGCCATTTGAGTCTGTAACTGTGATTAAAGGCAATACAAGTAAGATTGACATGACATGACTTGACTTGCGCCAGACTGAATTTGACTGTGGAGACACATGTGTTTCCAGCCCTGCGGGTAATGTGAGGATACAAATATGTGTCAGAATGTCTAGAATACAGCTCCCACGCCGCAGAGCACTGGGAAGCATACACTATCATGCAGGTGAAGAACTGGAGAAATGGTTATTTGCAGGCATTTCATTGCGGTGCAAAGTCTTGTCATTTGGTGTCCATCAGACATAGTGGCCCTTGGGGGGCCTTTCCATCTTTCTTTTTCAGAACCGCCAAACATCTGTTGCCGTACTTGACTGGTCTGTTTCCTGGAAAGGCTTCATCGTCCCCATGTGACCCTAGCTTACCCTGTTGCTCGCAGGCTCTTGACATTACTATAACTCACCCACGCTAGCTCTGAGAAAGCAGGAGCATGCCAAGGCAGAGGCCGCTCTCTGATCCAGCCGCTAGGCCTGTCAGCGCAGATTGATGAGCTCGATCTGACACTGACCTGGCTGCTTCGTGGAAAAGGCAACCAAACGGTTGGGTTTGAGCCAATGCTCTTTGACCCCCGGGCCTTTCTGCAGCTAAGAAACAGATAAACACAATCAAATAGAATAGAATAGAAGAATAGAATAGAACTTTATTAATCCCGAAGGAAATTCTTGTGCCAGGTTACATAGCGATACAGCACAATAAAACAATATGGATTAACAACAGAATGATAAAAATAAACTAACGGATTTACACATTTACAGTTAAAATATACAAATATGTAGGCAAGATAATATAATCCGACGGCGAAAACAATTTGGCATAATTGAAGTAAAATATTATCGGACATGACATTAAGAATATTGCAGATGATCTTGATGAGAGGAGATGAGCGGTGGTGTTATATACATCAATGAGACCTGTCCTGTCCTGAGCTGTCATGACCGCACCAAAACCAAAAGGGTGAATTCACTGAACAAAACTTAGACGCTGGCTGCTTGCAATGTATACTACCACAGGCTCAATAGACACCAGTGGCCATGGATTGACCTGGGTCGGTGTTCTTGTTCGCTTGGACATAGGTTCCCCTCTGGGAGCGTCACAGGGCTAGGCTTGGGGGTAAGGGTGATGGATGGCTTACGCAGGGAAATGATCAGATAACATCGGTGTCCTCCGGATCTGCTCGTTAAGAGCTCCGTGCCCCGCGCCTCCTCGCCCGTGGACTATGGACTTTCTTTCATCGTGTCCTTGTCCCCGAACCACACCGCCCCTGACCGTGACCTGTGTCCTCTGACTGCTTCCTGTCCAAACTCCACACACTTCCCTCCGACTTCCTGTGTTTCTGTGCGGACACCTCATCACCGGCCCCACAGTGTCAACAATGCACGCACACACAAAGACGCACGTTATCACACGGCCACTTCACCTTCCATACGGAGTTCCTCTCTTTGAATTCTGCCTTCCCGGGTGTTGGCCCTCGCTCTCTCTCTGTCAGACTCTCTCTCACTCTCACTTTGTCTCAGTCCCTCTCTCTCTCTCTCTCTCTCTCTCTCTCTCTCTCTCTCTCTCTCTCTCTGTCTCTGCAGTTGGCGCCTGGTGAAAGTGTTGTTGTTTTTGATTTACAGGCGAGTGTCCGCACTCGGCACATATTTATATCAATCTTTCTATTTTTGTGTGTGTGTGTGTGTGTGTGTGTGTGCGTGCGTGCGTGCGTGCGTGTGTGCGTGCGTGCGTGTGCGTGTGTGTGCGTGCGTGTGTGTGTGTGTGTGTGTGTGTGCGTGCGTGTGTGTGTGTGTGTCTCGGCCTGTCGACGGTGTGTGCACGTGGTATCTGCGGTGATCCTGGCAGCCGGCCCTGTCCTTGATCTGCCCTTGTTACCTGGAAACCAGATGACAGCCGCTGGGGCCCGCGGTGGGAAGCGACAAGAGGCAGAGAGCAGAGATGTCACGTATACCTGCTTGTCTGCGGCCACGTCGGTGTGAAAGACAGTGACACTGCTTCAAACATATTTTTGCGGTGCTGTCGAGTGAATAGAGTTGAGAATAGAATTGATAGAGTTGAGAAGTGGGATTTTCACCACAATGATCCGTGGGACTAGTCTTCTTACCCACAACGTGTTCTGTCTTGTACCTTTTACCTTTTTATTATTTTCTCAAACTAGTTGAGATTGGAAAATGCTTGAAAACCTCCAGCTTCAAATTCCTGGGGGTCCACATCTCCGAGGACCTCTCTTAGACCCTCAACGCCGCCTCACTGGTCAAGAAGGCTCACCGGCGTCTCTTCTTCCTGCGGGAGACTGAGGAAAGCCTCAGATTCTGGTGAACTTTTACCGGTGTGCCATTGAAAGCATCCTCACCAACTGCATCACAGTGTGGTCCGGCAACTGCACCGTTTCAGACCGGAAAGCGCTGCAGAGGGTGGTGAAGACCGGCCAACGCATCATCGGATTACCACTCCCTGCAATAGAGACGACCCGACACAAACGGTGTCTGAGGAAGGCACGTAGCATCGTCAGAGACACCTCTCACCCCAACCATGGAGTGTTTGCCCTCCTTCCCTCTGGGAGGCGCTACAGGAACCTTCGTTCCAAGACAAGCAGGCTCAGGAACAGCTTCTTCCCCTCAGCTGTCATCTCCCTGAACTCTGCACCACGATGACAGCCCCCCATATTGACTATATATCACATTTATTGTTTACATAACTGTATTATACCCATGCACTTACCATATATATATATTTTATTCATTACTATGCACTTTACTGCCTCATTTGCACTCTGGTTAGATGCCAACTTCCTTTCGCTGTACTGTACTTGTGCTGTGCAATGACAATAAAATTGAATCTAATCTAATATTGATGTATTCAAATGTGCCTCAACGTGGCCACCTGACGGACAGGCCATTGCGTGTCGCAGGAAATTCTAAGATGTATGATGATCACAAAATTACTTTCATTGGACGGCCAGCATATTTCTCAATGTGCGATTGGTTGATGAGAATATTCTTGAGAATCCCGAGTGGATTGTTGAGAAACCGGCTCATGAACTACATCACAGCACGAGCAACAAAAAGACGGCCCTGGAAAAGTCTACCTTCACCCCAGCAAACAAAATGTAATCTGTTGGAAATGTCACTTCTTCATATCTATCATTCAGCATTGTTTTCCTCAGAAATGGGCCAGCTCTTGTGTTTTTATCTGCAAAACACAAGGTCCAAGGTGTTTCCACAGAAATGTACACATGCACGTAAATTAATTGCACTTTTATCCAAAACACTTTACAATATTGCCTCACATTCACACACAGACGGCGGTGTCAACCATGCACAGCAACAGCCAGCTCGTCGGGAGCGGTCAGGGTCAGGTGTCTTGCTCAGTGACACCTCACCGCTTACCCTAGGCAGAGCCAGGGACTGAACCAGCAACCTTCTAGTCGCCAGGCATCCTTTCTATACCCCGAGCCACTGCTTAATGCGTACTGACACGGCATGCACTCCTGTGCATGTGTTGTGCAGGTGGAGGTCCATGTTCTTCTCTCACCCTTTGCGTATAATCCTCGCTGGTTGGTTTAAATCTCTGTGTGTGGCATGCAACGGGTGTATTAATACCCACCGGGTAGCCTGAATAGCCAGCCGTGGTATTTTTAGTGGTGTCTTGGATCTGTGGTGACCTGCGAGGCTTATCTGGTGTGATGTGATGGGAGATGATTGGTCCAGGGAATGACCCTGCAAATCACCACACTGCTGACATCATCCTCCCATAACATTGCTTTGGTGTGTGTGTGTGGTGTGTGTGTGTGTGTGTGTGTGTGTGTGTGTGGGTGTGTGTGTGTGTGTGTGGGTGTGTGGTGTGTGTGTGTGTGTGTGTGTGCATGTGGGTGTGTGTGTGTGCGCTTGGAAGCAAGCATGTCATTTCTACTTGTAATTCCATCTTGCATCATGAGATATAGATTATTTGTATGATTGTTGTTATGCATATTTCCGTCGTTGTTTACCAGATTGAGACTCCCGCCGAACTCGCTCAGACTATTTATCTCTTGCTCTCAATCCTTTAATGCTCTTGCAGGGTGTCAGGTCGACCATTAAAAGAACATCGCTTCTCAACAACAGTTCCCAGAACCTGAAGATAAACACTTAGTAGATACTTAAGACATCTGTATTCTTACACGGTCCACAAGAAGCTGTCTAATTGTACAAGGTGTGTGTGTGTGTTTATGTGTGTTACCTTGTCTGGGCCTGGAGGTGTGTGATTGATACACACACACATACCCACCCAGCTTTTACCACAAGGTACATTTATCAGGATTTTCTGAGTTTTTTCACCGACCAAGGGCTTAAGTCACTTGGAATCCATATTAGATGGCACCTGTTATATATAATTAAATTATATGTTCACTGCAGAAGACGCTGAGTCGCTGTCTGTGCTGTCTATGAAAGAAGAGAATCAAGGCAAAAATATTCAGGAAATGCCTCTGATATTGCTGTGGACCATTTGTAAATGCAAAGGCTTGTTTAGTGTCAAATAGGTCTGCGATGTGTACTTCATTTCGTAAATGTTGGTGTTTGTTTAATTTAAAACAGGCCTGCATTTTCTAATTAATTTTGTACATTTAGGTGTCTGTCTAATTTTAGACAGACCTGCATTTTATAATTAATGTTGTAAATGTTGGTGTTTATTTATTTTAAAACAAACCTGCATTTTATAATTAACTTCATACATTTAGGTGTTTGTCTAATTTAAAACAGGCCTGCGTTTTACAATTAATGTCGTAAATGTAGGTGTTTGTTTAATTTAAAACAGGCCTGCATTTTATAATTCCATTTATAAATATATGTGGACATTTTGTACTTTATTTTGGAAATATTTTGTAAGTGTAGGTTCATGACAAATTAGGTGATAATTGCATCACAAAATCTCGCCGTGACCTGGGCCAGAGACGGGGCTGGACTTGGTGTCAAGTTCACCTGGAGTCGAGGAGGAGGGTGACTCAATTTTTATCTAATCAACGGTCCGAATGTCTAATACACTAGACTTTACATTTAGGCGTCCCAGACGACACAATAAAGCTTTTAATCATGTTGATCTACATGGGGTCCGACTGGATCTCCCGTCGTTCCTAATCGACCGCAACACTGAAAGGTTGTCTGTGATGCCAGAATTGTGTTGGAATTGGTAACTTGCTGAATTCGTGCTGTCTGATCCTGGCATTAGTGAGAGTAGCTTGGACGTATCCTGGTTTCTTTATTATGCTCACCTCCTCCAGAGCTGCGTCTGTTCCCCCCCATTGAGCCGCGCCACCTCCTCATTTGCATGGGACGCCTTGCCACCACACCTTGGCGAGGTTGATGAGTTTACTTGTGATTTTGTTTAGGGTGGAGCACTTCCCCAATTCTCCAAGTAAACACCCGTGCACTGTCCCTGTGTTGTGTACGGCTTGTTATGGTCATCCCTCCTCACTCTCTCTCCCTGGTCGGTCTGTCTGTCTGTCTGTCCTGTCTTTACTCTTGGGTCATGGTTCATATTCCCACAGATCTCCACCACAGGTGGCAGGTTTAAAGGTCTGTCTGGTGAGCTCTATTTATGTTGTGGTTCACTACCTTCTATGGTGCGTTGAACTTTTTGTTATCCTGTGAAATTGAACAGTTTTCCACAATAATAGGCAGTGGCCACCACCACAGTTTAAAGTGTAAGCTACTAGTAAGCTGCTTGTTTAAAATATAAAAACAATATGTATTTATACTGCTGCCAGACACTGCCATGTGACTCTGTGATTTGGATTTGACATCTCATTGACAAAAGTGACCTCATATGACTCATATTAATCAACTGATTTTTATTTGCTGTCAGATCAGTCAGGAGAACCGGTTCTGTCACACACTCCGCAAAAATGTGTTGATCGTTAACCCTGGAGTAACTTTTTATTCTCACATTTTCCCTCATCTTCCCACCACCAGCAGTCCTGCTGGATCATTGTCCATGATCACAGCGATCACAGCTTCTCCCGGCCGTACCCGTGTGTCCTATCCTGGCTAAGTTCCTTGTCCTCTCTGTTTGGGATTAGAAAGATTAGTGGCCATTCCGTTCTCCCCTCAGCCACGGGTGCTTCCGACTGAACTGTAAACACACAGGCACCCGCACTCAGACAAACACGCAGCATTTCCGAAGACAGAGTGAGTGTTCTTTTAAAAAATGTTTCTGGCTCTTTTCAAAATATGACCGCCGGCCGTGTTTCCGGCACGGGTAGGTATGGGCAGCGTGCACGCGGCGGGCACATGCGTGTGCGCGCCCAGGCTGTGTGTCGTAAGCGTGCGCCGCCGGTGTCGGGCCACCGGGCGGCTCGTGAGGAGGATTTGCATTAATGGAGACAGCGTCAGGGCCGGACCGACTGGATTAATCAGATGTTATTTCCCTGCCAGGACAATCTGTGTCAGAAAACAGAGAGATTAAAGTTTCCACTTCGGCGAGACTAATCAACACTCGACCCCTCCACCACTCGCCACTCCATCTAGCTCTCCACCTCAGTCACCATGCGCCTGCCTCCGTCCACCTACTGTACCTCACCATCTATCTGCTCAGAGCTCTCCATATCTCATTCACAAGATGACCCGGCGCTGCTTGGCCACTTTGTAACTCATAATTCCATCAGCACTTATATTTGCATCATATTTTCCTCCTGCTACCAAGGCCTCCCTGACGAGAGCCCTTTGCATGTCTCAGTGGGTCAAGGTGTTGGTATGGGCACGCTCAATGTTGAACATATAAACACTGAAAACTTTTATTTGTTCCGTCTAAAGGGTTAGGGTTAGGAAACGAGCGTCATCTTTTGAAAATGTATAACACAGAACGGGCGACTTGGTGGCTCAACGCACTAACGCGTGTTGTGAACCAGGTTCGATTTCCACCTGCGGTCCTGTGCTGCGTGTCATTCTCGCTCTCTTTCAACCCACTGTCCCGTCTCTCCACTCACCCGTCCATGAAGGCATAAAAAGTCCTGAAAAGAAAATCTATTCAATAAACAAGATCTTGTGTTCACTGGCACGTTAACAAGTGTCAGCTTGACACATTTGTGTTCTTGCAAGTTAGAGCGCGATATGGTTGGAAGCTCAGTGGAAAGTGTCAACCCTGACGCGGACCCCCTGGGGAACGCTGTTCAGCAACATTTTGGTCAACACAGCTGTACAACCACAAAACACACCACGTTTGGCAGCCCCCTGTAGATTTGGTCTGCCTGAGAACGGATGAGCGCAAAAAGCCTCATGAGAATAGTGAGAATGTCATTTTATCGCATCATCAAACACCAGTTTTAGCTGTTAAGGCTGTGGAGCAATCTGTGCATTCTTAGCGCATACTTGGCTTTGTACTTGTGCTTTGAGTTGTACAGAGGTGGTCCTGTCCCACCTGGGGTCTGAAGCAAAATTCTGCGAAGGGGCCCTCCTCCCTCACCCGTGAGCACGCAAACCGTGCAGTCCTTGCACAACTGACCCAACTAGTCCCAACTGACTACACTGTAATCCTCCCTCCTTCAAAACAGTTTGTTTCATCGGTCAGTCTAACAATAAGTCAACTCTACAGAACAGAATGAGGTATAAACAGACAATATTCATTAAATATTTTCTGGAGAATCTTAAGATGAGTTAATATTGACATTAACATACATGAGAAAATAACAATAACGGAAATAACAAATATAACATTTTGAAAATAATCAAATATAACACTGAGCTTTGGCTCTGCTGCCTGGTAATTAGTCCTGTCCTCACATATCTCATATTATACAGTTAGCTTTGGCTATACAATGTGAGCATGTCAAATGTCTGCAGTTAAATGTCTCAGAATAGTCAAATACAACCTATGCAGCTATGTGATTAGATCTGGCTATACAATGTAAAGACAGGGTGATACTTAGGACAAGGACATCCCTCCCGTCTCTTTGTTTCAGCCTCCAAAGTGGTCATTTGTATCTGGTCAAGTGTCTGTCCCCGACTGGTAGATCTCAGAAAGTAGATCTTGGTTTAAAAAAGGTTGGGCAGCCCTGGTGTAGGGGGGCCAGAGGCTATAGACCATACTGCTTGTTGGGAACAGCACACACACATGCAACATGCTAAGCCAATCATTTTAGACCAGCAGTCACAGTCACTAGTCTTGTAAAATATAGCCTCGTACACTCCTAAGAATACTCATCATGGGTGTCAATTTGCAGCGCTTTGTTTTTTTCAAAAATTCGATTATGGTTATATGTCAACAGTTCACTGTACAATGAATTTTGTAATTGATATTTTTATTTAGATCAATATTGTCGGAATAATTACATTTGTGTCCGTTTTTGCACATAGGCCGTATGATTCTATACAATACAAACCATGGATGCAGCAAGTAAGTACAGACGTACAACCATGTGAAGATAAAATAACAGAGTGACCTTCTGAAGGACTGGACAGAAAACAAGAAAATCAGCCCTAGAATCCAAAGCATTTAAATCTCCCCGGCAGTAAAAATGCCCTTGGTTGTTAAAATCTTGTCTTGCTTCTTTTGGAATGCCCTCAATAATGTGTGAATGCATGTACTGCGTGCGTTAGTGAAGTGTGGTGGTGGTGATGGTGATGGTGATGGTGGTGGAAGGGGAGAAGGGGCCACTACCATATGCCGACTACCAGAAGGATAGTTCTATAGTTTGATAGTAGTATTCGTCCTCCTCAAATGGAAGTTGAAAACATTGGACAACCCTCTCTTGGACACACATAATCTGCAGGTCCCTATGCAACAGGTATTGAGAGTATCGGGCCAATGGTGCCAACCCAGCTCTGGTATATACACTGTATAGTACTGTGTGTTTCCCAACTGCGGAGGCTCCTGTTTTTCCTCCTGACCTCTCTTTATGTGCTCGTGTCAGATTGGGGACAAATGTACAATTGCAGATATTCTATAACAAAGAAATACTGTATGTAAACAAAGCCGAGGCGAATTCAGTATCTATATGAGGATCTAAAATATACTTATAAAGAACTAAATATATACAGCTAAGTAAGTCAACTTAAACCAAAATGTAATATAAAATACCAAAAAAATACAAAGAAATAAAAAAAATATAAAGAAATATAAAAATACAGAAATACAAAAAATACAAAAATACAGAAATACAAAAATACAAAAAATACAACAATCTGTCTCTGTGTTGACTCTCCCCTCCCCCTCTCGGTCTTCGTTTGCTTTTTTCCTTTCCCTTGAAGGGTTACCACCCAACAACCCGCGCCTCCTCCTGATTGGTGGAGGCGCGGCAGACGAGGAGGGGGCGGAGCCAGCCAGCCAGTCAGCCAGCGTCAAGCCCAGCGCGAGAGCTTTAGCAGCGCGAGTGCGAGAGCGAGCAGCTTTAGCAGTGGAGAGCGCGAGCGAGAGGGAGAGCGAGAGCTTTACCAGTGAAGAGTGAGAGCAAGAGCGAGCGCTGGGAGGGGTGCTGTCACAGCGGCTCTGAGGCTGCAGCAGGACCTGTTTTTTTTTACGCTAGAACTGTGACGCGTACACACACACACACACACCGTCACGCGCAAGGAGGACCGCGCGAGGACCCATCTCTTTCGATTTCCTCCTTCCTCCTCGTGTTGCTTTGTTTTCCCACCAGGAGGACCCCTTCCCCCCCCCCCTTACTCGGCAACAACAACAACCCAGGACACCCGCCGAGCCAACAACGGAGTCGCACTCGCAACCCCCCCACCACCCCCACCACCGAGCTTAACGCGAGACCGACGCATTTGCGCGTGTCTGTGAGTGTGTGTGTGCGTGCGCGCGCGTGCGTCCGTGGAGCGTGTGCGTGCGTGTGCGCCCCCCCCCAATCCCCCCACCCCCCTTCTGCCCGGAGACGGTTTCCCGCCGCGGTGCGTTTCATTCCCGCGGAGGCTTCTTAATGCCAGCGGCGGCGGCGGCGGCGACGGTGCGGTCGGGACCACAGGAGGAGGAGGAGGAGGAGGAGGAGGAGGATGAGTCCCGCTGTGGATGCTCAGGCTCGGGGCGCCGCGGCGGACGACGCAGAGCAGCAGCAGCAGAAACAACAACAACAACAACAACAACAACAGCCACAGCCACAGCCGCAGAAACAACAACAACAGCAGCAGCCACAGCCGCAGAAACAACAGCCACAACAGCAACAACAGCAACAGCAGCAGCAGCAGCAGCACTGTTACCTGGAGAAGGGCGTGACGCTTGAGCCCTTCGTGCACCAGGTGGGCGGCCACTCGTGCGTGCTGCGCTTCGGGGAGCGCACCATCTGCAAGCCGCTCATCCCCCGGGAGCACCAGTTCTACAAGAGCCTCCCGCCGCCCATGAGGGAGTTCACGCCGCAGTACAGAGGTACGGTACACCACCACCACCACCACCACCACGGTGGGGGGGCTCCTCCTGTCTGGTCAAGTGATGATGATGATGATGTTGTTGTTGTGGTCCTGGATTCCTTCTGCCTCCTGTCGGCCGTCACTCTCTCGCTGTATTCTCAATGTCATGTGCAGTACTCTCAATATCATGAGCTATATTATTATTAATATCATGTTGCCTCTCAATATGACCTTGCAATATTGCCTCATCATCATGTGCAATACTTCTTCTCAATATTATCCTAATATTATTCTTAATATTCTTTATATTATGTGCAATACTTCCTCTTATTATTATTATTATTATTATTATTGTTACTATTATTACTACCCTTTTATTACACTTCAATTATTGCCAAATTATTTTTGCTGACTGAATATCTTATCTTACCTATATTTTTATACTTCTCCTAGGACTTAGACTTACTGTACATTTCTAAATCTGTTATTTTATTTGTATTATTCTTCTGTTTATTTCTCTGTTGTTTTATTCTATTGCTATGCAACCTGGCACAATAATTTCCTTCGGGATTAATAAAGTTCTATCTTATCTTATCTCTTATCTTATCCAAGAAGTAGGCTAACTAAGGTGCGAGGATTCATTTGGCATCCTTTATGTGCATCCTATGTAGAGTACCTCACCACCGGAGGGCACTGTGGGCAGTGACACCTGAGTGGCAGAATATTTAAACTCCCAGGTAACCAAGGAGAGAGGGAGAGAGAGGGGGAGAGAGAAGGAAACAAAGAGTGAGAGAGAGAGAGAATGAAACAGAGTGGGGAGAGAGAAGGAAACAAAGAGTGAGAGAGAGAGATAGAATGAAACCGAGTGGGGGAGAGAGAGAAGGAACAAGGGTGAGAGAGAGAGAGAAGGAAACAGAGAGAGTGAGAGATAGAATAAAACAGAGTGAGGGAGAGAGCGAGATAGAATGAAACTGAGAGAGTGTGAGAGAGAGAGAAGGAAACAGAGTGAGGGAGAGAGAGAAGGAAACAGAGTGGGGAGAGAGAATGAAACAGAGTGGGGGAGAGAGAACGAAACAGAGTGGGGAGAGAGAGAACGAAACAGAGTGGGGGAGAGAGAGAATGAAACAGAGTGGGGGAGAGAGAACGAAACAGAGTGGGGAGAGAGAGAACGAAACAGAGTGGGGGAGAGAGAGAGAAGGAAACGGAGAGAGAGAAACTTAAAATGTGTGCCTTTACAATATGTCAACCAGGAAGAAATGTCGGTGAACTGGTTTTAGGTTTACACTCGGCGCACTGCCAAGACAAACACACACACACACACACACACACCAACAAACACACCCACACCACGACGCAACAAACCCACGTCATACACACACACAGACACAAAATTTGGCAGGCTCAGCAGATATACTCCGCTGTTCTAAATGATTCATAGCGAGACTCAGGTGATGTACAAGCTATCCTATGACGGTCGACGGCTGGCTGGCTAACTGGTCTTCCCTCTTGCCCGCTTGCCTTACGACCCTCGCCACTGGGAACCAAACACACAGGCCCCTGTGAAGCGCTGGTGGTGAAGAGACTATGGCTTCATAGAGCGACCAGAGCTGTGGTCCCTGTAAGACGAGCCCTGTGCATCCAGGGAGGCAGCTAATCTCCCCGGGCCCTACGTTTGTCCTCACGAAGCCCTTGGGAACATGAAGAGAGAGAGTGTGTGTGTGTGTGTGTGTGTGTGTGTGTGTGTGTGTGTGTGTGGACAGGATGGCTGGGGTGTGGGGGGAAGTGCATCGCTTCACTTTTTAGGTCATTGTCCTCTGGCTTTGTGTGTCCCATATGGCTTCCCATTTACCAGTCTTACTTAGTTTGATGGTGTGTGTGTGCGCCACAGAGTATAGGACCCACATGGCATTATGCTTATCGGTATTTGTTTTTTCCGTCCATATGAACTCTGTTTCCGTGTAAAGACAAGGATCTATGCATATGCTTGTGTTTTATTCAAATATGAATATTTCCCCGTTTCCACTCATGCTGGAGATTAGGAGACTGGCTTTTGTATGTTTCACTTTCACTCACTTTTGTGTGTGTGTCTCTCTATCTCTCTCCCCCTCCCCCCCTCCAGGCGTGGTGTCGGTGAGCTTCGAGGAGGACGAGGAGGGCAACCTGTGCCTCATCGCCTACCCGCTGCACAGCGACCAGGAGAACAAGGACCCGGCGGCCGACGGCCAGCCCAAGAACAAGATGCTGACGTGGGGCAACAGGCTGGCGTCCGCCTCGCTGGCGGACAACGACCACCACGCTGTGGAGGTCCGCGGCCGCCACTCCCGCCACGACATGGACAAGAGGTGGGAAAGCTTATTATCTATTGCTTATTGCTTATTATAAAAAAAGAAATTATACATATATTTTGGGTTTTTAGCATTTGTCATTACTCTCTGTTTAATGTTCAATGTTAGGCACCAATTGCACAAAAGCACATTCCTTGTTTGCAACTACTACATAAAGCTGTTTCTGAGAGGGAGTTTCATGCCCATATGACACCCATTGCACTCCGAACCGTCCCTGGAAGGAGGGATCCCCCAGTCTGCGTTCCTTCTCCAGATTTCTTACTTGTTAATGAATGAGTTTTCTTTGGTAAAATATCTCCTAATGAAACAGGAAACCAGGCGCAACTCCGCCCCTTTTAGCTTTTGGTTTCTGGCCCAGTTTTCTGTGCCGACTCCGCCCCCCTCACAGAAGGACTGCTGGATCCGGGATTAGGGTTGGAGGGAACGACAGGAAACTAGAGCTGATCTGTTAAGACCTCAGCCCCTCACCCCCATGTGGGGATGACAGGATGTTAAGGCTGAGAATCGGGGGGATCGTGAGATAGCAAGTCATGCGCACGCTGACCTACGTACAGGCTAATGCAAACAGTACAGCTGTACATACTGGAGGAGGGCATCGGTTCCCTGAGAACAATAAGAGAACAACACCAGCAACACATGGGACCCCTCCTAGTTACCCTGAGAGTCCGCTATATTCCACCATTATACTTCTATTAATACTGCCACTGTGACACAATAGCAGCACAGGGCGCTGACACGTGGACAAAGGCTTCACAGGAGCCAAGATAAGCACAATGGGTCCCATGCAACACCCACACACACACTACTTAGTGGAGATAAGGGGACGACCATGTTATCACACTCAAACTCCAATCTGGAGTCAGAACTCGGGGCTCTTTCGTTCATGAAGCCCACGTTCGTGAAGCGACACAGGAACGATGCGATCGTAAGATGCTCCAATGGGTTGACTTGTCCTCGAGGCAGAGGTTGTGGAAGAGATGTTAATGTTGTACATAGTTTAATAGAAGTAATGTCAGAACCATGAACCATGAAATAGCAGAACTCTTGTTGTGGTTTGATGTGTTCTTTTGGATTTGGGTTCCCCCCCCCCCCCCCCGTCCTTCAGAGGGTTTAAGTATTAGGGTCTGTCGTAGAATGTGGCTTGTGAAACACCTTTGAGTAAGGCTTTATACAAACACAATTAATCTCTTTTCACTGGCCGTACTCATTTTACCTCATTACTTGTTTTCTATCTTCTATGCCTTCTATCGTACTAAAAACGGACACGATAATCCTATGATTCAAGATCCAAGATTGAATCTTGACTCTTGAACCTTTTACCTCATTACCAGTTTTTCGTACTAAAAGCTGACACAATAATCCTGTGATGTCCTCTGTCCACCAGGGACCCTGAGGAGGTGGAGCTGGAGTGGTTGCAGCAGGCGGAGGTGCTCTACTACCGGCTGGAGCGCAGCCAGAGCAGCGCCGTCACGCAGCACAACCCCTGGAGCCTCAAGTGTCACCAGCAGCACCTGCAGCGCATGAAGGAGAACGCCAAGCAGCGGAACCAGTACCGTATCCTTCAGCACCGCGGCGGCCATGTTAATACAGAATAATCATGATGTTAACGCGTCAGATTTTGTCAGGGTGTCACTCGGGCGGCCCGGTCCAAAAGACCTGGGTCCTGCGGGGCCGGGGGCCTGGACACGTCCCTGTTGTCAAGGCCCCACAAGAACGGCTGATGGACCCGGTTAAAAATAGCCCCCCGGCCTCGCTTTTCATTTGATAGGGTGCGATGAGGCTCGGTATCGTCCGGGATGTTAGGATCTCCTCAAGACTCCTCACTTCCTCCCCACGTGTCCACGTTACCGATAATGATTTTCATACACCCACGTTTTATATACGGTCCCGTTAGCAACATGTGAGTGAAGTTAGGTTAGTGTGTTTTGGGGGGGGGAGAGCCATCAGCCAGCTCTGTTGGTTGTTCCTTGACTGGGCCCCCTGGCAGGCTTCATCTTGCTGGAGAACCTGACGTGGCGCCACGCCGTGCCCTGCGTGCTGGACCTGAAGATGGGCACCCGGCAGCACGGCGATGACGCCTCCGAGGAGAAGAAGGCCATGCACATCCGCAAGTGTCAGCAGAGCACCTCGGCTTCCATCGGCGTGCGGCTGTGCGGCATGCAGGTAGGGCATCTCACCCCCCACCCCTTGCCCAAGCATTACAGCCTCTTCCCTCCTCCCCCTTGTGACCTGATGACCTTAGCGTCCAGTGTCCGTTCTGCTTGACCTATTAGTTGCTCCAATACGTTTGACGTTGCGTATCGGATTCAGATGTTTATTATTCATACATGAAATGTATCCTTATCTTTTTTTAATTCTCTGTTCAGTCCAATTTGGACAAATAATCCAACATTTCCCAAATGAAACAATGTATTCAAAACACAGCTTTAATTTTGGCAACCTAAAGCTGAGGTTTCTAGCATGCAAGGACACCGATAGTTGTCCATAGAAGATGCCCGCCCCTTTTTCATGAAACAAGCTACAAGTTTGTTTTCTAGATCACACTGTTGAGATAACTGTTTGGGTTGTTCCAAGAGCTCTAACCTCTCACCTCCATCCCTGCTCTGTCTCCCCCACTACCACCACCACCACCACCACCAGGTGTACCGCTCGGACTCCAGCCAGCTGATGTTCATGAACAAGTACCACGGGCGCAAGCTCAGCTTGCCCGGCTTCAAGGAGGCCCTCTTCCAGTTCTTCCACGACGGGCAGCAGCTGCGCGGCGAGCTGCTGTCGCCGGTGCTGCGCCGGCTGCGCGAGATGCAGGCGGCGCTGGAGGCGTGCGAGTCGTACCGCTTCTACTCCAGCTCGCTGCTCATCATCTACGACGGGGAGCTGCACGCCCCCGCACACACGCACCGCCGCCGCTCGGAGCACGGACTCTCAGAGGAGGAGGAGGAGGAAGAGGAGGAGGAGGAGGAGGACAAGGGGGTCGACGAAGGGGTGGAGGAGTTGGAGGCGGACAATGAGGAGGACGAGGATGAAGACGATGTTAGCGTGGCGGGGGCGCTTGGTTTTGCACACGGCCCCTCCACATCCGGCGACGGTGCCAGTGGCGGCAGCGGTCCGGCGGTGGGCCGGCGGAGGGCGGGCCCCTCGGACGCTCGCTGCCCGGTGGTGGACGTGCGGATGATCGACTTTGCGCACACGACGTGCCGCGACTACGGCGAGGACAGCGTGGTGCACGAGGGCCAGGACAGCGGCTACATCTTTGGCCTCCAGAACCTGATCACCATCATCTCCGAGCTGGAGGAGCACAGCACAGACTAGAGCCCACTGCACACACACATACACACAGTATATATATTTATCACAGTATATATATTTATATACAGCCTTACATGCACACAACACACACACATACATACACACACACAGTCAAACACACACTCAAGCACACAGCATGACCACCCTTGGAACAAAACTAACACTGGGCTCAGAACAAGGCCAGAGACTGTACTTGGGGTTTTTTCCGTTGACCCGTCCGGTCGTGTCGGCACCCAGCCGCCCGACGGGCCCGGCCCGGTTACCAGCCCAGTCACCGTGGTCTGGTGCTCCTCTGTGTGTCAGCGTCCCGTGTGTTCGTCTGAGGGAAAGCAAGGGACTCCCGATCTCATGTAAAGAGACTTGTAAAGAGAGCCAGTGTCCAGCGTACCGACCTTCATATTCTGTTTCTTGCTCGGTTTTTATCCACTAACGCAGTACAAAGGTTTAGAACCCCCCTCCCCCAAGCAGCTTGACTTTTTTCATTTTAAGGAGAGCATCGTTAAAGTCTGAGGACAATAAAGCAGCCACCCCCCCTGCCCTCCCTCCCTCTCCACCCTTTCCCTCTTAAAGCCCCATCTCATTCCAAAGAAACCACCAGCCATTGCACGCACACATGCGTGTGCGTGCACACACAGGGTGCCTGTTCTGGGCTGTCCTTGAGTCAGGGCTCGGTGGTAGAGAGACAGACAGAAACAGAGACAGACAGACAGACAGACAGAGGGAGAGAGACAGCTCCTTTTCTTTCATCCTGCCCTCCCTCACCCCCCCCCCCCCCTTTGTTTTCCTCCATTTTAAAGAGACTATATTCATATAGAGTTCAAAAACAGATCCTAGAGTTATTTATTTATTGACCTGTTTCTTAAAATAAAACTAAAAACAAAAAAGCTAAATGGAAAAAAAAAGAATGTCAATGGAGGATACTACATTCCATGTTATTAATGTTACAATAATGATATTAATTAATATTGTTATTTAACATGTTCCGGATACCTCTATCTTGTATATCTGTGTTGTCCACAGTTGGTCAGAAGGAGAAAATAAAGACTTGGTTTGTGGTAAACCATCTCGTCTTGTTATCTATTACCAGGAAACACTTTTAGTCTGTGTGAGGAGGAGGAGGAAGAGGAGGAGGACGGCGATAATGTTGAAGATTGATCTTGCGATAACCGCAACTCGATATTTCCTGAGAACCAATCCCGTGTCCCGCTGAGTGGAAAAACTGTTGGAGCATACGACTCGTGTGTGTATAGGGGTGGAAGATAACACTGAGGGTTTACTGACTCACATTCATGTCTGACCAATGTGTGTACTGTCTGTCACACCCTACTTTGTTATAATAATAATCATAACATTGTTAGTAGGACATATGGCTCAGCACTCCTAATATATGAAGTTTTGTTCTCCCGAAGGCTGGTTTCTACTATAATTAACTTCTATGTATATATGTGGTTTCTATATCTTTTATAGTATATTGTTTTATCATGTATTGTTTGGGAACGGGGGTCAGCCTAACTGTGCAACCCTCTATTTAACGTTGAAAGGTGAGAAGTTGAATCTAAATCTTCCACCGCTAATACAAGCATATGAATGTATGTCAATGTATTCTGTCTTTCCATGGCTTCTGGTGGTGTGTGGGGAGGGGGGAGGATGCTCTAATCTGTTACCCGATGGTAGTGTGCTGATGTAGGCCAGGGTGGTGGTCTGGTGCGCCAGCCAGGAGGACCGTCTGGACACTCTGGAGTCTTTTGCGTGAAGACACTCAGTGCTAATCTGTAGCTAAGGTCAGCTAGCCTAGCTGCCGCCTAGGCCTGTGTGTGTGTGTGTGTGTGCGTGTGTGTGTGTGTGTGTGAATCATTAGTGATTCCACGCTGTACGTGATGCATATCAATACACTGGGCTTCTGATGTATTTTTAATGCTGGAAAATGGTAGACAGACGAGAGATGATGGACAGTCGCTGCAGAGTCAGAGTAGGGAGGGGGAGGAGAGGCACCTCGTGTTGGTTTACACCGGCGGAGAAGATGGAGGGTGGTGTGCTGTGGGGGGGCGGAGTCTCGTGTGGTGGTGGTGGTGGTGGTGGCAGAGAGCAGTTATGTAACAGCTTCAAGGTCAGTGTGTGGCATGTTTGCTGTTTGTTCATTCTGTCATCCTACTGTGTGATTGTGCACGTGTGTGTCATCATCATAAGGATAGTCATAATAATCATAATGAAAATTGTATAATATATAAATTATATGCACAATTTTTTTGATATATTTTTTTGGAAATATATTGTAAATCTATGAACGTGCTCTTCAATGCCTACATTAAACCGTGCATGTGTGTTATGCACGCGTGCTCCAGACTTCAGTGGATGTCGTCAGACTCAGTTCTTTGTCTTTGTGTGACTTGCCTGCGTGCCGTGAGCTTTCACTCCACACCTGCCCCATCTCTTCTGGTTTTATGACTCTAGGTCTCCAGGACACCGAGAATCCGGTTGTATAACAGCGGTCGCCGTCACCATGGCAACGGCAGCAGCGTGGTTCTGTGCTTCAGCTGGCCTGTCACGACGGGCCTCAAAGAGCGTCCTACATTCTGCACAAAGCCGGATCAAAAAAAAATCTGAGTTTCTGAAGTGTCCTTAAAATAGTCGCCGTCATGCTGTGTATAGGACGCTCCCGGGGAACACTTAACATTCCTAATTGTGTTCACTGGTATTAGGGTTAAAAATACAATCTGCTCCACTTCCAAGTGTCTGATGAAGACTCAATGTTGTTCGTTCTGGAGATTAAATTCCTCCAATAAAAGCATCTACCGAGGGCGAAGGAATAGCAGGTTTTTAGGATACGGATGCAACAGTATTATGTTATATTGGATGGAAGCTTTCATCCACAACCACCAAATATAATTATTGATACAAATAGGGTTTCAGTTGTATGAGGAGCCCCTGGTTCTGCACTATCTACTGAACCCTGCCACCACAGTATCATATACAGTATGTACGAACATATATGCTCATATATGATCCATCTTGGCATCATCTGATTACACCAGGAATGTCCCAGTGATTATTTATAAGGTGCATGGCACCATAGTGACCAGTTTACAAGTTACATTTTAACAATACAGCATCAGCATCATGATTAGCTAATGGTAGTCTTAAAGTAGTCTCATTCAAAACTCAAAAACCCCTCACGGCAACTCTTCAATCACTATCATTATTAAACTCAATAGCACAGCTGTTTTTGGAATCATAAAGAAAGGTGTTATGTAAGTGTTGTGAGGAGTGGCAGCATCATTGGGGGACTGGGCCAGGTGATGCCAAAATCAGCATCAGCATCATCATCATCACTTCTGGCGTTGTGAAAGGACCAAGAGCCGTGCGATTGGGCTGATGTTGTGACAGACGTAGGAGAAAGACGGACTCTACTTAGGTCTCTATTTCCTCTCCCACGCGCCCATCCATCCATGTGAGGGAGGACAAGGATAATGATGATGATGATAATGATGACATAAGAAATAATGCAGCTGCTGACCCACTGCATCTCGTCTGGAGGGTCTGCGCTTGTTTAACCCGCTGATGTGGGCGCGTGGGTGTCTGTTTCGAAGGAGATGGTGATGAAGATGACGCTCGGCATAGAGACACAGTCACAGACACAGTCTTCCTCTCGCACACATACATGTCCTAATTGACTGAACTGCATGACTCCCAGCCGAAAAATGTTGGGTTCGAATTGCAATGAACTCGGTCCATCTTGTAGTCCTCCCTGAGCAAGGTGCCCTACTTATTAATCCAAATCTAAAATTAATTCTTCAAGGCAATAGAGTCGACATGGAATCCCTGTTTGTGTGATCAGTACTGAGTTCGTCCAACCTCTCAGACAGACATCCCTGCTGTCTGATTCTAGGAAATGTTGGCTCACAATATACCAGGAAAATACTTACTGTGTCATGATCGATAACATTACAAATCACTCATCAATCAGTTGGTGCCGAAGACATAAAACACGCAAGATGAAGACTCCCACTTTATGTTGTTCCATCCAACTGGAGTCATCAGTCTTCAAGTCGTACTTAAATTATTCTACTGTCCACAATGATCTGCACACCATGTTCAAGTTAGAGAAAGACAGAGAAAGTATGGCACATGGGGGAGAAAAGAGACATAATTAGCATGTTGCGTAACGGAGCCCGTTACGTGGTCTGCTCTGGGCACGGCGGCTGAAACAGGCCGACGGCAGCCGCCAGACCGAGCCAAACCAGTCTCTCAGACCGGCGCACTCCGGGTCCCTAGCGACCGTACGGGAGCACCAGAGGGATGTACCACATACATACAAGGGCAACCGGCACTGGCAACCAGAAACACCGCCCCAGGGGCCATGGTAGGTGGAGGATCGTCTGCTCTCTTTATCCAGACAATGCTTTCACGTTTCGTTTACAGCGACACTCAGTCCAGGATAACCCGTGTTTGGGTTCGCGAGTCATTGTGAAACGTCTCTTGACATAAGCGACTCTGCTGGCAGCGGGGAGCTTGTTGTGCACCATCAGCTCCTGGCACCGCTTCAGACCGGCCAGGGCCCCGGCCAAGTCTCACTCCCTGACGACTGTGAGGCGAGGGAGCATGCGGTGGACATAAGTACATAGAGTACATACTGCACATGTACAGTATCATGCGTTTTATCGGGCAAGAGACAGAGAGAGAGAGAGATAAATACAGAGAGAATGAGAGAGAGAGAGAGAGAGAGAGAGAGAGAGAGAGAGAGAGAGAGAGAGGGAGAGAGAGCAAGAGATAGATAGATAAAGAGACATGTATGGCTGATGGATTGAGATATAGATAGACAGATAGAGAGGAATATGGAGAGAGGGGGAAAGAGGGATAGGGAGAGAGAGATAGTCAGACAGATAGAGATAGAGCTAGAGAGATAAATATAGATAGAGAGAGAGAGAGAGAGAGAGGAGAGAGAGAGAGAGAGAGAGAGAGAGAGCTAATGAGACAGACAGATAGAGATGGAGATAGTGAGAGAGATAGACAGATAGTACTAGCAACTGACATGAAATCAGGACCACTGGTCAGGCTTAGGTTGGGTAAATGGACCACCCACCGAGCGACTGAGTGGTTTTGACCCAACTTAACCCACAGCGGCGTCGACCAATAAAACGTATGGATCCGCAGCTCTCCAGATCGCCTCGAAGAGCGTGGTGTTTTATTGTCCTGTCCGTTGCCACGGTAACAGTGGATTTGAACAGTGGAGTGGTGAACAGTGACACTAAAGTCAACAGTGGTCCTGCTTGGGACCATCTGGGCCCCTGTGACAGAATGGCTCACACATACTCACACTCAAACTCACACTCACACTCACACACACAGCATGCCTCTGTGTGAGAGAGTGCATGTATTTGGTCGTCTCAGTAGTGAACAACAAGAGTAATAACCGAGTAGCTGATTCATCCAGAGGGAACACACATGTTCCATGCATCACTGTGGGCTGATATCCTCCATCCCACACCTCAGGCTTTAGTCTCCATGTATGCCTCTGGGTAGGGAATACACTATTTTGCCCTTGTGTACACATTTTGGGGCATTGTGGATCATTTCCAGGGCAATTTTAGATTTTTTTATTTAGTTTTGATTATGTTGAATGACAGACCAGTCTGTCAAATACAAATGCAAATAAAGTCAAATACAGAAGTTACCACTTTATTTGAATCATCATCAATTTTGAGGGCAATTATACGTTAATGTCTGACCCTGAGGTGCCTAATTGTGTCGTTAACATAAGGATCCATATAGCTCCTCCCCCTTTTCACATGACTATAGTCCCTCACCCCTCTCTCTCGCTCTCTCTCGCTGACCTTTCTAGTGGGATCACTGAGAGGATTGTATGATCTGGTTATGTCATGTCATGAGCGACACTGGCTGGCAGTTCAGTGGCGAGCGGTTGTGGGCTCTCCTCAGTCTCCGTGTGTGAAATAAATCTGTTGGCCACAGCTGACTGTAAGCCCAGAGCTTGTCCAAGAACAGGCCTGAGTGGTGTACGTGTGTGTGTTGGTGGGTGTATGTGGGTGTGTGTGCACGTGTGTGTGATTATTCAACACTACACTCAGTACAACATTCCAATCAACCGTCATGCAACTTGAACAAATCTGTCTATTGGGTCTTTTATGACTGTAATAAGTGATGGTGACTCATCACTTAAAGGAAGAGAGAAATACAATAGAACAGATTAGTTCGTCGCTTATTCATAGTTAGTCATAAAAGTATGTAATAGGCATAAGTCATAAGTACCTCTCCTTATCGTGACACATGATATATTGTATTGGCCTAGTATGATGCAATACAGACCCAGGGAGACTATACAGCTCCGTTGTGTTGTGGAAGCACTTAACGGACTTAAAGAGGCTAATGGAGCCATCGATAAGATAAGATAACCTTTCAGTAGTCCCACGGCTCGCTACGCACAGCCGGGACAACCCCTGGGATCATGAGCAGAGGCCTCGTAGAAGTACCGAAAATATCCTGGTGTTCAGTTTCCCCCTCGGGGATAAATAGCGCGTATCAAGCAGTCAAACCATGGATGCAAACTAGTTCTTCTTTTATTTGAATAAAAAATACATTGTGTATGGGGATAAGATCATGTATGTAGGAAAAAGTGTGTAAGAGTGTGTGTTAATGATTCTAATACTGACAAATGGAAAAGGAAATCGTTTGGCTGAACAAAATGTGCTTGGGTTTGAAGGCGGGAATCCCACAAAAGTATATAAGGTCACGGTGTTAAAAACATGCAGCAACACATCCCCTCCCTTAGTCCATCCAGGCCATAAACAAGTTCATTAACATAATAAATAGCGTGCTTCAGGTTCAATTCCATGTCTTTGAGGGTCACTTGTGATCAGCATCGTGCTCTGACATGTTATAGGGGCCATTTTACAGAGTAGCCGTGTTAGCGGTGGTCTTCTCTGTTGCTACCTGTCCCTGTGACCGACGGGACGGAAAACATGACGGAACAAGACCTATCATGAGCAACCACCGCCACAACATCTCAGAAATGTGCTGAGAACCATCAATGTTGTCAATGTTGTCTTCAATATTGCACAACATAGACCAGACCACAGGCCTTCAGGATATTAGAGTACTATATTAAATTCAATATATCATCTTTATTAATATTACCATGATAACATTGAAGTATCTTGAGTATGTGATGTTTAGTTGTCATCGCCTGTGTGCTCTGACAATTCACAATTATCATAATTGAGTGGCCATTATTTACATTTAGGGCATTATGCAACATGCAATTAAATGTCTCTTTACCAAAGGGCAGATTAGCTCATTATTATATGGATAATGGTATGTCCTCTCTCTCACACTGTCTCTGACATGCAGCACCACAGACATATAATATATAAAGTATATACTAGTCTGTAAGTATCATGTTCACACAGTCCTCCAAACGTGGCAAGCAGCCTCATGTTGGAGACGTTGTATGTTGTTGGAACAACACTGAAGCCTTGTGGCAGAGAGTAGTACTGTTAAAACAAACAGGCATCAACAAAACACCATTAAATAGTTTAGACATTTCATTTTAATTATAGGCCTGCTGTTATCCTACATATAGTTGTCCTAACGTGTGAAAGAACCTCATTTTATTATTATTATAATATTATTATTAATAATTATGAGGCCATTATTGTTATAGAATAGAATAGAATAGAATAGAATAGAACTTTATTAATCCCGAAGGAAATTCTTGTGCCAGGTTCCATAGCAATACAGTACAATAAAACAATATGGAAATCAACAGAAGAATAAAAATAAACTAACAGATTTACAAATGTACAGTTAAAATATACAAATATGTAGACAAGATAAGATATTCCGATGGCGCAAACAATTTGGCATAATTGAATTGTGTAATATTATTGGACATGACATTAAGAATATTGCACATGATGATGAGAGGAGATGAGAGGTAGTGTTATAGATGATATTTATAGACAACATGATAATAATAATAATATTAATAATAAATAATAATAATAATAATAATATAGCACATGATAGAGTATTGCACATGATGTAGGACAGTAATATTAATATTGCACGTAATACTGAGGAAAGTGCACATGATGTTGAGAGGTAATATTATATTATATTGCTGTGTTCATTATCTTGTATTTCCACTGGGGAGGAGTTATAGAGTTTGATGGCCACAGGGAGAAAGGACCTCCTGTGGCGTTCTGTGGTAATCTCAGTCTACGGCTGAAGGTGCTCTGGTGTGACACCAGTGTGGCGTGCAGGGGATGGGAGGCGTTGTCCATGATACTGATACTTATCAGTATTATAATACTGTATTTATAATACTTACAAAGTTGTAGTTAACAGTATAGGATAACTTTGTAAATTGTTCTCGTATCTTTAGCCTCCAAACTGTGTGAATATATTTATGAAAATGTAATTACAAACTGAGGGACAATTATTACAATCTGAAGGCCTCATATGTATCTGATTGTATGTTGTTGTTGTTTTATACTTAAAACAACAACAACATTGTTTTAATTAACTGACGGTCGGTGAGTTAATTTCAAGTTGTATAAATAGTTGTAGTAGTTATAGGCCCTAAGCTGTGGTCTGGGCCTGTACGGTCAGGTGCATTCTGTACACACCAGGACATGACAGTTGACTGAACTTGGTTCAGTTCTCTAATTCAACTTCCTCCAGCATGTCTGTGAACTGAAGGTGTGATTTGATGTCTGAAACCATTGAAACAATGTGATACACACTCTTGGACAAAACATTCGGATTCAGATTAAGCCTATAGGTTTACAAAACATATATAAGCCTATATACAAATACAATAAATAAAAAGGCAGGTAAAAAAGAAAATGATATATATATAATATAAAAAATATGAATACATTTTATATATATATACTGTATATATAAAGGGGAAAATGTTGGCATATTATATGCTAGTCAGCGCTGCTGTGCATAGCATATACAGTACATACAGTGTGTATGGCAGTGAGCATATGCATGTATGATACAGTACATGTGTATGGCAGTGAACATATACATGCAAAATACAGTCCAAGTGTATGGCAGTGCAGTGAGCTATACAGTAGTAGTCCATGTGTATGGCAGTGAGCATATACATGCAAAATACAGTCCACGTGTATGGCAGTGCAGTGAGCTATACAGTAGTAGTCCATGTGTATGGCAGTGAGCATATACATGCAAAATACAGTCCACGTGTATGGCAGTGCAGTGAGCTATACAGTGTTACAGTAGTGAGTAATCCATGTGTATGGCAGTGCAGTGAGCTATACAGTGTTTCAGTAGTAGTCCATGTGTGTGGCAGTTCAGTGAGTTATACAATGTTACAGAAGAAGAAGATCTTTATTAGTCCACACACATAGTGGTCACACAACACACAGCGGGAAGTGGCGGCCGCCAAACACACACGCGCATGCAGGGACGGTGGCCCGTGGAAATTTGTCCTCTGCATTTGACCCATCCTGCTGCCCCTCCTGGGGCAGCCAGGAGCAGTGGGCAGCCATCTCGACGGCGCCCGGGGACCAACAGCTCCAGTTTTTACGTCCACATCTTGGTCAGGGATGTGGACAGGAGAGGCAATCTTCACATGTTTTGTTTTTTTTAATTGGGGTTCTTTTACTCAGTAAGGAGACCCTGCAGAGAACATGCAAACTCCACACAGAAAGGCCGGGAGATCACCCACCTGGGCACCCCACAGTCAATGGCGCCCCAGGCGGGAGGCAGCAGTGCAAGCACTGTGCCACCGTGCCTCTTAGTCCATGTGTATGGCAGTGCAGTGAGCTATACAGTGTTTCAGTAGTAGTCCATGTGTATGGCAGTGCAGTGAGCTACAGTATACAGCGTTACAGTAGTGAGTAGTCCATGTGTGTGGCAGTGCAGTGAACTATACAGCGTGACAGTAGTGAGTCCACGTCTGGTGCAGTGAGCTTGTATAACACACACGTGTGTGGCAGTGCAGTGAGCTGCTCCACGGCGTTACAGCAGTGAGTGAGTGCTGTGAGTGAGTCCACGCGTGAGGCGGTGAGAGCGGCTCTGGAGGAAGCCTGACGTGTAGCAGCGGCTCCAGTGGTGACGTGTCTCACTGGATGGTGTGCCACACACACACACACACACACAGACACACTCACTGCTGACCGGTCACTGGGGAGAGAGGCTCGACGAGGAGGACACCATGGGGAGTGAGTAGTCATTTGAATAAGAAGTCCTTCCATGTAATAAGTCCTGTATGTATTCTACTGCTTTTTTCTTTTTATAATCGCGCCGTTTCTCTCTCTGGCTTGTTAGCGTGTTAGCGGTTAGCGCGTAGCCCGCTAGCTAGCTGGCTCGACCGACGCTAGCCGCGGTGGCTAACGTGTGTCGTACAGTTTGCTGCTCTTATACTTCACGATAACAGTTAACGTTCTCGTCATCGTTCTCGTGAAATCGTTCCGATCGCGTGATTGAAAACCAGGTGATTCTCGACTGTTTGTGACTTCGTTCCCGTCAATCCTGTGTGACACTGAGCTGCCACACTTTACGTTTAATTCATTCCGGTGTCCGTTTAGCGCTCAGTGATCCTGTGTAAAGAAGCACGTTTTCCGAGGGATTTGCATTTAAATGACTGTTAACAAACCCCCCAAAACGACTGGGATTCTTCTTCTTCTTATGATTATTATGATTATTATTATTGTTATTATTATACGTGACTTGAATCACTTTCTGTCCCCCAAAATCAATGCCGTTTATCGTCTAAATCAGGTCACTGGTTATCACGAAAAGTTGTGTCCATTTCATGTCAGATTTCATTTTTTTTTGGTTGGTTAATCAAGTGAGTCGTGTGTGGCCTGCAGATCAACTGAACTGAACTAGAACTAGGACTAGACTAGACTACAGTAGACTACAGTAAAGCTGAGCTACCACACTGATTAGTGGTTTGACTGACGGATGCTTGGATGTGATGACGTAGCCTCCAGGGACAGCTTTAGCACTCCTCTAAAAAAAAAAAAAAAATTACAAAACCCAGATCAGTATTCAAATGTGAAAGTTTTACTGCACATAAATCTTTTATTTTTACATTTTGTTGTTTCTCTAAATTGCATTTTTCTTTTCTCTAAGTCAAATTCTTGGAGGTAATCAAGCCGTTCTGTGCGGTGCTGCCCGAGATCCAGAAGCCGGAAAGAAAGGTAGGAAGTGTTGACACTGTTCTATGGTTTTAAAGCCTTGTTTCAAACGTGCTTCTCGACACAACGTGACGATGTGTCGTGATGATTATGCCTTTTCCTGTTTTATGTGTAATTCCGACAGATTCAATTTAGGGAAAAGGTGCTATGGACCGCCATCACCCTTTTCATCTTCCTGGTGTGCTGCCAGGTTGGTAACTTTCAAAAGCACAAGCGACAACATGGCATATTTCTTCTATGTTGCCGACAGTCCAAATCAATATACATTGACGATGATGATTGTGTTCCTTGCTTCCCCCGTCAGATCCCGCTGTTTGGCATCATGTCGTCCGATTCAGCAGATCCTTTCTACTGGATGAGAGTAATCCTGGCTTCCAACAGAGGTCAGTGACCTCCTCACTCGAACTTATGGAGATGGTCTCCTTGGTACCTGTCGGGCTATCCCAGCCACCAAATCCTTACACGCTTGTATGCAAATTCTAACAAAGGGATCGGATCAAATTACATTATCGCAGCCCCCTCTTATCAAACTCGCATGGAGGTGTTGGTCACAGAATGCATTGGACTCAGGAGCAGTGCATTAATTCATAGTGTTTAAATACTAATGAGTTTCTGTCACCCAGGTACTCTTATGGAGCTCGGTATCTCACCCATCGTCACCTCGGGCCTGATCATGCAGCTGCTGGCCGGAGCTAAGATCATTGAGGTGGGAGACACCCCAAAGGACAGGGCCCTCTTCAACGGAGCTCAGAAATGTAGGCCTTTCTTTCTACCTTCTACCTTCTACTCTACTCTACTTTCCCCCCCCAAACACTTTAACTACATGCATGACACTATCGGCCACCCCTTTTTTACTGACATCACTGTGTTCACTGTGTCTCTCTCTTTCACTCGCTCTCTCTCTCTCTGTCTGTTTTTGCAGTGTTTGGCATGATAATCACCATCGGACAGGCCATTGTGTACGTGATGACCGGCATGTATGGAGACCCTTCAGAGATGGGCGCCGGCATTTGCTTGATCATCATCATCCAGGTAAATAAACAACACTGCGACTGGTTCCCTGTCTATCAGAATGTACAGATATTTAGCAAGTCGTGGGGATGTTGGTGCTATCGATGCTGAGTACAAAATGCCTGATGATGCTAACCTCCTCCTCCTCTGTGACACCTGTCGACAGCTGTTTGTGGCCGGTCTGATCGTCCTGCTGCTGGATGAGCTACTCCAGAAGGGCTATGGCCTGGGCTCAGGGATCTCCCTCTTCATCGCCACCAACATCTGCGAGACCATCGTGTGGAAGGCCTTCAGCCCCACCACCGTCAACACTGGCAGAGGTGCGGCTGAGGAGAACTCCCGCCTGAGGGAGGAACTCCGTGTCAATATATCCTTGCTCTCTATTTGATCACACAGGAAGTAGCCTGTGTTATTGGACTGTTTTCTCACCTGTTTGTTGTTGTTGTTGTTGTTGGGTATTATTGTAGGCACTGAGTTTGAGGGAGCCATCATCGCTCTGTTTCATCTGCTGGCCACCCGCACTGACAAGGTGCGAGCCTTGAGGGAGGCCTTCTACAGGCAGAACCTGCCCAACCTTATGAACCTCATCGCCACAGTCTTCGTGTTTGCTGTAGTCATATACTTCCAGGTTTGTGGGTCACTCCATCCATCTACATGAATTATACACAATAGGAACTTGACGTTTTCTGAAGGTCAAAAGGTGAAATGACAAAATAATCCTATGTTTTTGTTTGTCCTTCAGGGCTTCAGGGTAGACCTGCCCATCAAGTCGGCCCGCTACCGCGGTCAGTACAACACCTACCCCATCAAGCTGTTCTACACCTCCAACATCCCCATCATCCTGCAGTCTGCGCTGGTCTCCAACCTCTACGTCATCTCCCAGATGCTCTCCACGCGCTTCAGCGGGAACTTCTTGGTCAACCTACTAGGAACCTGGTCTGTAAGTAGACATCCTGTTTTTGAAGGTCTTCCGATCTCTCCGACCGATGATACCAACCATACGTTGCTTGATGTCTAGAACTTGTATTACTAAATGGTAAATGGATTGATGGATTTTATATAGCACTTTTATCCAAACGTTTACAGTATTGCCTCACATTCACCCATTTATACACCGACGGCGGTGTCAACCATGCAAGGTAACAACCAACACGTCAGGAGCAGTTAGGGTTAGGTGGTGTCTTGCGCAGGGACACCTTGACACCGGGGATCGAATCAGCTGTTGCCAGACCCGCTCTTACCTCCTGAGCTACTGCCACCCCATATATAATAATAATTATTATTCTAGACCAAAAACAGAATCTATGATCTAATTACGAAGCTGTTATTATTCATACGTAGAGCGGTTTGATATATTTTGCACTCGAACAATCTTGAGATTACTTGTTATGCTGATGGTTATGGTGATTCTGGCTCAGATTTGTTTCCTGTTGTTCCTATTTGGTCTGTTTATAGAATCATGATAAAGTCTCTTAACTCCTCCGTGTATCATCATCCACATACTCCACAGCGAACCAATTTCACACAAATGTACAAAAGATCATAATTTTCAACAAGTTGGAGCCAAAAGAGTATTCCTTGCGATATGCTTATTTTGAAAAGAAGTGACTTTGTCCGAGTGAACTGTGAGGGTTTCGCTTGGATATACAGCCACACATTTCTGACGAACTTGTGCTTGCGAGGCAGCAGGCGCATCGAGTGAGTCCACCGTGTTCAAGCCTAACAACGTGTCTCTCTCTGTTTAGGACACCTCGACTGGCGGACCAGCACGAGCCTACCCAGTGGGTGGGCTGTGCTACTTCCTTTCACCCCCGGAGTCGTTTGGTTCGGTGCTGGACGACCCGGTCCACGCCATGATCTACATCGTCTTCATGCTGGGTTCCTGTGCCTTCTTCTCCAAGACCTGGATTGACGTCTCGGGGTCCTCTGCCAAAGATGTAAGAGTCATTGGTTTGTTATAAGTGCACAAAAGCAGCACAAACCCTTACCTATTATGGAATTTCCCTTGCTATGGGGTGCTATTGAGTTTCAACTGATTGTGTGTGTGTGTGTGTGTGTGTGTGTGTGTCTCCCAGGTGGCTAAGCAGCTAAAGGAGCAGCAGATGGTCATGAGAGGCCACAGAGAGACCTCCATGGTGCATGAGCTCAACAGGTAACGCAAAAAACAATCAAGCATCTTAGGTGTGTCTTTAATAGTGCCCACTTTTTAGTCCCAAACCAACATCTGCGTCTATATCTCTCTCCGCTTTCTAGGTACATTCCCACAGCGGCGGCCTTCGGTGGCCTGTGCATAGGAGGTCTGTCTGTCATGGCCGACTTCCTGGGTGCCATCGGTTCCGGTACGGGTATCCTCTTGGCTGTGACCATCATCTATCAGTACTTTGAGATCTTCGTCAAGGAACAGAGTGAGATGGGCAGCATGGGAGGACTGTTCTTCTAAAAAAAACAAAACAAAAAAAACGCCCATCGACCAGACAGACACACAGCAAACTCTTACATACATTTTTTTTCTCCTGTTTTTATTTTTGCTTTTATGCAATACAATCATCATCTTCAAAAAAAAGAAAAAGATTTCAAACCCTGGATTCAGCCTTTTCTTTTCTTTTGTATTTTTTTCCCCCCCCCGTCCTCCACCAAGTCTCCTCCGTGGTATCTGGAGAAGATGGCTGGGGGTAGGGAGGGAGGTGGGAAGGGGGGAGGCAGCGTTTTTGTTCCAAGGTTCCAGCATAACATTGAGTCCATTCTGTATTGTTTCCAATGTTCATCATATACTGTCTTCAGGCTGCCTCAAGTCCCCACTGGTTTTCCCATGCTGCAAGAATGCCTAAAAGCACATCATATGCGTGAGTTAGTGTCACGGGCTGGCCTCGGGGTGGGTGGGGGGGGGGGGGGGTGCGGGCGGTGGGTTGTTCATCGCAGCTAGTTAAGTGAACACTCAAGACGGTCGCACCGTGTGAATTGAGGAGTGAGTCAACTGAGAGCACTGAACTTGGACATTTTGTGGGAGGAATTCAACGAAAGCCATGTCACACTCATTTCAGGTCATCAGAAGCCAATGCTGGAGATTTTTTTCCGAGGATCGTATAACGCCAAGTAAAACTACCGTTTGGTGTAGCATGCCTGGTGTGGTTTTTATGGGAATCTCTATGCTGGCTTCTGACAATTTATCTTTTACCTTTTTTTGTATTTGTATGTTTTAAAGAAATAACGGACTGTGTTTATATTCATGCCGATCTTAAACAGGGCAACGCTTGTCGGCTGTCTCCGGGTCCTAAAGGGATGTTTGTCTGTGTTGTCATGCTCTTCTATTCTGGCTGTTTCGCCGCACAATACTGCCGAGATATGGTTGGGTGAGGGTGGGTTTGGTAAGGATGAAAGGGGAATTCATTTTTTGTTTTTACTTTCTCTACCAGACATAATTGTTATTAAAAAAAAAAAAAAAGTTTTTTTCAAACACATTTGGTCATTGTGTCATTTTGGAATACATGTGCAGTGTGAATTATTCTTTGTGTTCCCTGTTGCCTTTGTTTAGTTGAGTGGTGTGTTATCGAACTTGCTGCTTCTAACCCCTGTAATGGGGATAAAACATCACACCCTGCATTTGCATTATGCTTATATAGACAATATGCTGTATAATATTATTTCTAACAAAGATCTGTATCTGTATCAAAGAGCTTTATGAATGTTTGTGAGTCCTTAGGTTAAGTGTTTTTCTTATGGCAAAAGTAGGTCACACTTTACATGTACAGTACATGAATTACCTATTTAACATTAGTTAATAACTAACAGTTAACTAATGGTCTAGTAATCATTTACTAATGGTGTTCTTGTTAACTTTGGTATTTATATATACATTATTTAATATGATTAGAGTTAGGGATAACCCTAACCCAGTATCCTTATGCTAATGATATATAATACTTGTATTACTGCATTAATTATCATGCCTTATTAAGTTAACATTCTATATATTATATTTGCATTAATTTACACTTTGTGGCTGTACATCAGCACTAGTAGTTCATCCTCATTGGCTGTACATCAGCACTAGTCTATCCCCATTGGCTGTACATCAGCACTAGTCCATCCCCATTGGCTGTACATCAGCACTAGTAGTTCATCCTCATTGGCTGTACATCAGCACTAGTCTATCCCCATTGGCTGTACATCAGCACTAGTAGTCTATCCCCATTGGCTGTACATCAGCACTAGTCTATCCCCATTGGCTGTACATCAGCACTAGTCTATCCCCATTAGCTGTACATTAGCACTAGTAGTCTATCCCCATTGACTGTACATCAGCACTAGTAGTCCATCCCCATTGGCTGTACATCAGCACTAGTAGTCTATCCCCATTGGCTGTACATCAGCACTAGTAGTCCATCCCCATTGGCTGTACATCAGCACCAGGGGCGTCGGACTGGGGGGGGGGAGTGGGACTGACTATCCAGGGGCCCAAAGTCGAGGGGGGACCCTCTAAAAGCCTGAAATTAAAAGTTAGTTTTTATTTGGATTTCTTTTCACTAAGTAATTAGTGACATAACTGACAGTAAAAATGGCAAAATAAATAGCTTGATAGACTGAATGTGAATGTGTATCCAAAAGAATAAAACAAAATATACTGGAGGGAGGGCCCCTGTCACCCTCTTTACAAAATAAAACCTAAAACAAACATGACGAAAAGAATGTTCTCTTCAGCATGACACTCCAAGCAAACCTCATTTAACCACATCGTCAAAGTATCACAGTTTGTGAGTAGTGGACCCCATTACTGGTAGTCCCGCCCCTCCCGACATTTGGGTGCACCGTATCGTATACTGACGTTTCAGTGACGTTTCAGATCCGGTCTCTGCGGTGACGGTCCGTTTTGGCGCGATGGGGGGGGGGGGGGGCGCCGTCGTCGTCGAGTGCAGTTGACAGGAGACGGTGACGGTCGTCCGCAAAGTCTTGGTCGGTGGCCTAACCACGTATAGAACGCCTCCGAAAAACAGCGAAAGGTACACCGGGGCCGAGGCGAAACCGAAAACGACAGACAGCCAGACAGACGGACAGAGCTACTCGTCGCCGGGATGTCGTACTGCAGAGAAGAAGGTAATTTCGTTTCGCGTTTTCATTCATTTCCCTCTTGATGACTCCGCGCCTGAATGTCATTGACCACGCTAGCTCTCACACACACACACGCACACACACATGGCTGCCTCTATTTCAATGGATTTTATTGTATATATTTATATTCCTGGACGCTGAGACCAACATAACACAACATAACATAATATAACATAATATAACATAACACTAAACTACTCGGCTAACCTCATGTGTGACTTGAAGGGAGGTCAGGTCAGGTCCTGTGCAGTGCTGGCCCATTTCACTGCACTGCACTGTACACTGTGTCACCATTTAGTTATAGTTCACCAGAGGTCATGTCTGAGCCTGCAACGACATCATTATCATAATGATCTATTACTTTGCAATGCTACTTCCTCTCATCATCATCATCATCATCATCATCATGTGCAATACTTCTTCTCAATGTTATTCTTGCAATATTACCATGCTGCATTACCTTTCATTATTATGTGCAGTATTCTTAATATTCTTGATATCATGTGCAATTTATTATTGCCCCTTTATTACACTTTATTACATTTGTTTTTGCTGACTGAATATCTTATCTTACCTATATTTGTATACTTCTCCTAGGATTTAGACTGACTGTAAATGTGTACATTATTATTATTTTTATTATTCTACTGCTTATTTCTCTATTGTTTTATTCTATTGCTATGCAACCTGGCACAAGAATTTCCTTCAGGATCAATGAAGTTCTATCTTATCTTATCTTATAATGTAACGTGTCTAATTCTAATATATGATAATAAGGGTTTCAGTACGCCAGAATGCGTCATGGAATTGACGCCATATTCAGTGGACTCAGGAAGAAAGTTGTAGTACTGTACGATCCACATACAAGTCCACATAAATATACCGTTCCAATGCTTCTAAAATGGTGGCCCTACACACACTATAATATACATAATATCTAATGCACTATGTTCTTTCCACTCATTTAAATATGTATATTTTTGTTCCCACAAGGCAAAGATCGCATCATCTTTGTAACCAAGGAGGACCATGAGGCGCCTAGCAACGCTGAGTTGATAGCAGATGACCCCAACGACCCTTACGAAGAGCAAGGTATGTGACTGATCCCTGTGAGCCTGTGGCACAGCCTAGAGGACTGCGCGGGCCTGGAAAGTAGGCCCTAGCCCGGCCCTGGCCCGAGAGAGTGAGGCCCCAGCCCGGCCCGGCCCGCCACATTATTAGAACTCTCAGGCCCGAATTAAGCCCGACATTTTTTTAACCTCCCATATTTGCGACAAATGTCGCAAACTAGACTTGTTGCCCAGATGCGACAATTCTAGTTATAGACTTCCGATCTTATTTGAGCACTTTAAATGGCATAAGTGGTTATATTTAGTTTCATTTCAATTTGAAGTTATTTTAGGAAAATGTTTGAAGCATTTTGTAGGCAGTTAAATAATTTTTTTTATTTTCTGAAGTGAGTGACGAGCAGCTGCGCGGCGATTAACAGTTGATCCATTCGCTACATATCAGATCAATGTTGAATAGGCTACTACAAATTATATCCCAGTGAATAGGCTACAAAAAACAACTCAACAGTTAAAGCGTATATCAGTGTTTATTATTAAACGTAGCCTATAAAAACCATTGGAACAATAAGCACACGGAAGTGCGGAGAAACAGTTACGCTATTATTAACAGAGAAAACAGCTTGTCTTACCCGAGTAAGCCTTGACTAAAATAAAATTGACCAAAACAGGCCATTCCAAGAATAATAATAATCAAGGGCGTATTTTTGTTTTGGACATTGGTGGGGACATCACAGATATTGCGTCAAGGATGCGCAATTACGCAACCGTGAGGTGTGGACATTGGTGGGGACATCACAGATATTGCGTCAAGGATGCGCAATTACGCAACCGTGAGGTGTGGATATTGGTGGGGACATGTCCCCAGCGTCCCCACTAAATTCTACGCCCATGATAATAATAAAAAAAACGTCCAATCACACAAAAACAGTCAGCCGCTTAACATGGCAACATGTCTTTTTAAGTCACTTTGCATCATGAAGGAAAAGAATCGCATCCATGGTTTCAGGGGCCAGTCCAGTCCTCCTCTCCTCTATTACTCTTCCAGTGGCGCTGAACGCACGCTCACTGCTGCTGCTGCTGCTGCTGGTAATAAAGCCTCTTTGAATTTAATTTAATTTAATTGAGAGAGAGAGAAAAAAAAGCCCGAGCCCGGCCCGCATCCGAGCTAATGATGTGATAATTGGCCCGAGGCCCGACCCTCGGGCTGTCGGGCTTTCGGGCCCCCCGGGCCTCGGGCTCCATTGCAGGGCTCTAGCACAGCCTACCTAGTGGATGTTCCCTGTGCTGATAAAGGTGTCTCCTATAAATGTCTCTATCTTTCATAGGGGTGGAAATCTCTCGGCACCCCACAATTCGATCCATAGGGCTACAATGCAATCGTCGATGCATCTAATTTTCAGATTTGTGTGACTACGTGCAACTAAAAAGTGTTTGTAATGATCCATAATTAAAATAAACAGAGTAATTTACTTCCATTCCATTATCATATCTTGTAGACATACACAAGTAGGAACAAATGAAAGTTGTCAATTTTATTTGTATAGCCCTTCATCACAGTTCGTCTTGTAACTTTACAGGCCATATGATTATGTGGTCAAATGGAACGAACGTTTGCCTAATCTTCGTTAGACACACAACCTGCATCTCCATGTAAATGCGGCCATCTTGCCCAAATCACGCTCCACCGACCAGTGCATATGTAAAATGCCTGCAGAGTACTGCTGTGACTGTGGCCGCTTTGGTGCTCAAAAGCGGCACGAGTAGTACATGTTCTTCCGTTGGTTAGCGCTGCAGAAAAACGTTCCTGAAGGAGATCGATAGGTCATTCCACACAGGACCAGAGCGTTCTTATTATACGTCATCATCCATACAGACAGCCCAGAAATGACGAGATCATGAGAAAACAAATGGATCAAGTTTCCTTTGCACCCAAGCATGTCATCCCAGCCCTATGTTCTGTGTGGAGAGAGAGAGACTTAAAGAGAATAAATGTTCCCCTCACCCCTAATCTTTTCTCTAGGCCTGATCCTGCCAAATGGAGACATCAACTGGAACTGCCCGTGTCTCGGGGGCATGGCCAGTGGGCCGTGCGGCTCTCAGTTCAAGGAGGCGTTCTCCTGTTTCCACTACAGCACGGAGGACATGAAGGGCTCCAACTGCATAGACAAATTCCGCGACATGCAGGAGTGCATGCAGAGGTACCCGGATCTCTACCCCCAAGAAGAGGATGGTGAGAGCAAAGCCCCCCCGGAGGAGTCCGGCTCTGCCCCCACGACTGACTCTGACGCCCCCTCCTCCTCATCCCAGGCCCCGCCCTCTGCCGACAGCACGGCACCTTCAGAAGGACAGAACGCTAGCTAAGAAGAGCCACTCTCGTCCTCCACACCGACCACCCGTTGTCTCCGTTGTGTACGACGCACAATAGACCACTCTCCAGGGAGAAGCTCAGCTGTGTGTGTGTGTGTGTGTGTGTGTGTGGTTCAATACAACCAGACATGTCTTCTGGTTCACAAGAAGACATGAATGACCAGGATCGATGGATAATGACGACAATTGGAGGAAGTGTCTCTTAGGTGGCTTTGTCTGCGCAGCACTTGAAGGGCCTGAGATTATAGGTTTGACTGACATTGGAACAGTTACAGACAGGCTTGGATCACAATGAGAATTTATCATGATGTTTTTGTCTGGCTTCAATACAGTTGATCAGTTTGTTGTCCATTTGTGTGTTAATTATCCATGTGCTCCTGTTACTGTGTGACTTCCCTCTAGCTGTTCATTATGACACTTGGCAGAGCGTCTAATACACCTGTGGAATCTTTAATGTTGTCTGACCTTTGCATAATAGCTGATTTTGCAACGGTTACGTTCATTCTTGACATGCGTCACTGTAAAGTTAAAATCATGTTCCATCCTAAGAGACCAAAGTATGGCGAAGTATTTAAGGTGACAAGAACTGTTGACAAGTATGTCAGTACTGAAAAGCCACCATATGAAGCTTATTGTGCAAACCGGCTGAATTTGAGATTAAATTGAAGTTGAACGTGATGACATGATATTGCAAGTGACTTGAAATGACGAAATGTCGGTTGGTGAAACGGTCCACAAAACAATTTTCTACATAATATTCAGTGTCTCACTGGTATCTTCTAGGACTGAAGCGGACATCACAACATGAAGTAAACAATGTTGTATCTATGTTTTGTTGATGGCCGCCTAGCATAGAGTGTGTCGGGAAGTCACCATGGCTCAGTATGACTGCAGTGTGCGTAACAAGTCTCTGGGAACGTATGGATGGGTGGCACTCGGATAGGGATACCATTTTAAAATGCATGTCATTCTAGCCTTAAAAGACATGACGGTTGTCCTTTTATATATAATCCACATTAAATGAACACTGAACACCTGGCAACAACCTTCTTGTCTTGTGCTGCATGCCTCCACCTCCAGGCGTCCAAGGGGATTGAAATCTGAGGTTAACAGTAAATACATTAATCATAATCTGCATCATAAGAGATCCTCACAATCATTGTTCATTTTAAGATCCGCATATTCCTTTATGCCTCTCTTCCCCAAGTTAACAAACGACAGTATCCCGAAAACGTACAAACATGAGTTTATTACTTATTTTGCATCCAACTCTTATCGATGTAACTGAGGCTCAACATTTTTAGGATGACGTCCTCGTGTCCTTTGCTGCTAAACTGCATCCACCTTCAGTGTGAGAGGTTTCCGCTCCCCCCTCATCACCAGCCTGCGACGGGCTAACACACACACACACACACACACACACACACACACACACACACACACACACGGCTGGCTAGTGTATCACCGTCCAGTCCAAACCCTTCAGGACCACATCCCGTTGCTCCTGCGTTCCGTGATAATATCCTGTTTTACTTAGAGATACATTTTAGGGAAGTAACAATAGTCCCAATTCACACAGTCTTTTAATAGGCGGGGACTTTCCAAGATACACCCAGTCTCCAGCAACCAAAGGAGGAAGTAGACGCAATGGTCAAACATCAGTGACCAGTGCTTTAATGTCCACTGGTATTTCATCCCTTTTATAATGTCCACTGATTCCCGATGACCACGTCAACACCTCCCCTCCTCTTGTCTTGTCTTTGTGGCGTTCTCGGTCTGTGGGTCGTCACGGACATTCATGTCTCAGACCCTGTGACAGGGTCAAGCCTAGTCTGGGTGTCCAGAGAGCCACCACACTCTGCAGGGTGACCAGTAATCGCCCGGTCTCGGCCTCCTCTGGGCCTGCCAGAAGATAATCCATGCCTGGAGAACAGATGCAGTCATATATTAAATACACTTATAAAACAGATCGTTCCGGTCCTTAATTATGATTGGCTGAGCCGCTTTCAATGCCGTTATAAAAGACTCCTGTAACCTTGCACCTGTGACCGCATTACATCAGGATTACTGCACCAAACAAACTTGTTTCAAAGAGTCAATGGCAACCATGGCAACCCGGAAAAATTCTCTGCTATCGCGTCGTGCCTAACAACGCCTCTTAGCTGTTCTAAGCATGGTAAACCACGTGGTAACAAGCATGGTGAGGGATAGTGGTAGTTGGTTAGTTGTAACCCTATTCAATAATGTATAAAGTAATACCTTATTACATGAATACCAATACCATTAGTAAAATATTACTAGGCCATTAGTTAACTCTTAATTAACTGTTAGTTAAATCTTATTACTGTATTAACTAATGTTAATTAATGTACCAGTACCCTTATTGTGAACCATTATCAGTTCATAATAACTTTATTCATACTTGGGTTGTTCCATGGTAAATAACCAGAACATATCTGGAATTTAAGATCATATAAAACTTTATGAATCCCAAAGGAAATTCGTGAGCACCTGCGAACATCCGTTTGTGAAGGGATATTATGTTCCATGATGTCGTTGTACCATAAACACTACAACATCACCGCCCCTGTCCGTCGAACAGCAGCTGCCGAGCCGAACACACGACTGTCACCGCGGTAGATAATGTGATCGGTGCGGCGGTCCTACCTGGGTTGAGGATGGGGCAGGTGCAGCCCCGGATGGTCCAGGTGAGAGGGTAGACGCTGAGTGTCCCCGGGGACAGAGGCACCTGCCCGGAGCGCAGCACCTTGCGAACCTTGACCTGCACCTCCGCGTGGCTGCCCTTGTCATGGGCGGACAGCACGCTGACCTTGATCACTGCGGTCGGACACACACACACACACACACACAGAGGCCAGAGTCAACACGATAAATGGGGAGTTACTATAACTAATGAGGTATTTCCCTCTCCTAACCCTCACACTAACTTGTGTGTTTGTACGTCTTTTGTACACACATTTTATGTTCTTACTTCTTGTTGGTAATGCCCTCAGAATAGCACTTCTGCTCTTATACGCTATTATGCAGGCAACCTAGCAATTATGAAACTCGTTCTATTAGCCTTGCAAATATGAATGCTTGAAACCTGCTCTATTCTTATCTTTATGTACCACAGCGATATATTGCTGTCTCCTTCAACAAATGTACTTTTTGTACGTCGCTTTGGACAAAAGCATCTGCCAAATGCCCTAAATGTAATCGTAAATGTGGATGTCGATAGTAATGCTCCATACCGTAGTCGTGTTTGGTTTTACAGAGGTCAGACAGGCTGCGAAGCTTCCTCTCCTTACAGGTGCACTTTCCTGTCAAGGAGAGCCAGGCCAGAGCATCAGAACAGTGAATCCTGCCTGCATCATTTAGAACAGATCTGCATGGCAGCCCCACCACCGGCCCCCCTTCCCCTCCCGCTCACGGTTACCTGTGTAGTGCAGGGCGGAGACGGCCAGCTCCTTGGGCCACACCGCCTCACCATCATGGGTGAAGACATGCTCCAAATCAGGGATCCTCCCTCCGATGGGCACATTGACCACCTGATTGTCGGCATAGCTGCTGTAAAGTACAAATATATGATATATATTGATTATTTGTTTATGTTTTATGACTCTAGACTCTAGTTACACGAACACCCATGCAGATTGCTCTTTTCATCAAACAAGTTGAATATTTGAGTGTTTTTTTGAGTTCAGTGACCAGGCTAACATAGTAATGACAGATCAGTAAATGCCTCCCTCCACCCCACCTGTCCAAGCACTGGCCGGTGTTTGGGTCGCAGGACTGGGGGCAGACACAGGGCCGGCAGCCCTCTTCCCCGAAGCCCCAGTACCCCGGCAGGCACTGGCCGCACTTCAGCCCCGCTACCCCGGGCTTACAGGGGCACTGTCCGGTCCTGGGATGGCAGCACGGCCCCTCCTCTCGGTGCTGGTGCGACACAGAGCCCTGGGGGTCACACCGGCACCCTGACAGAGAAGACAGACGTGCTCGTCATCTGTCGCTGTCCTGCTGCGGTCTCTGCATGCAGTGATACACATAATCACCAGCAGGGGGAGCCCCTGGATAATGGATTCCCAGAGCAGGGCTGTAGTACCCCCAGTCTGGTTCTGTCTCGAAATTGCACAGCTACATTTTCTGAAGAGCAAGTTCTGAAGAGTGAATTTTATATTTGCAATCTTATAAGAAAGTGTCCAACAGTGAATTCAGAGAAGTTGATATGGCATCTAATCAAAAATGGTATCTTCCTGCTGTAAGGTTAAATGATTGCTGATTGGCCCAATGCACACCGCACCACCAAACACGGTTAGTTTTAAAGGAGCCCTATTGTGCCACCAGGCGTGAGCGCCATTTGCCATTACAAGCTCTTTCAAAATGGTCGTGTGACTAAAATTGTCATTGTGACGAAGTTACATCACAAGTGAGAGTCTCCACCGAGATGTATTCTGACTAGACCAGTTTACCACTTGGTACAGCCCACTGGGTAGGCTGGTAGTCTGATCTAGTCATCATACATCTAGGTGGACACTCCCACTTTGCCACAATGACAATTTTAGTCACAGGACTACAGCCACCCAGGCCATGGACCGTTCACGCTGCTGCCGTCTGGTAGACGTTACCGGAGCATCCAGACACAGACTAACAGACTCAACAACAGTTTTTTTCCCCAGGCCTCATTTTACATGTACATTTATAACATGTATAATATTTAATAATATTTAAAGTTCTTGAATCTTGAAAGGTACATTTTGGATACATATGCCATATTCCCTATGCTATACTTTTTTACTCGGGATACATACAGTATGACTCAGAAATTCTTTTATCTTATTATGTGTATTATTATGCTATGGTTTTTTTCTCTTCTGTTACTTCCTACATACTGTCGCCTGCCATGTCACAAGAGATCCACTGTTCAGAATGGCCCTGTGTTGTGATGTACATGTGACAGTAAAAAAAACTTTGACTTGATGACAATTTTAGTCACATGACAATTTTGAAACGGCTTGAAATGTCTAATCACACTCACATCTGGTGGTATAATAGGGGCCCTTTAATTGACCCCACTCACAACGATCAAATATTACGTAGCCTAGCATTACTTCATAGCCAAGTGAGTACAGAGTGTACCAGTGCAGCAGGTACCAGTAACAAAAAGCAGGTGAAATAAATGCAACATAACAAGCTGCTTACAATTAAAAACATGTTGACAAAAAATGCCTTTAGAAAATTTCCTTTTCTATTTTAGGCAACAGATATAATGATAGCCACATGGGCTTGATTCTCGATTCTGACTCATTTTTTGCAGTCTCTTGGTCTTGAATCGGCCTCGATTCACCAAAGACTGATTTGATCTGGACCGGGTCGGAACCGAGTGGGTCTCCACTACAGCCCTGCTATTTCCTCACAATAAATTATACCTTCTGACACGCTGACAATACAACATTCAAATGTCCCAGAGATACAGTTGCGTTTTGGCCCACCAGCTTATAGAATTCCGCTTTAAATAATTCAATTGAAAATAACTTTTCCCTGACCAGCGAACAAACAAAAAACCCCAAACCCGTCACCACGGCGCGGCCACCGTCTCCGGTCACTCACGTATGCAGGCGTGGGGAGAGGTCAGGGGCAGGAACGGGTGGCGGTGGTAACCGTGACGACAGCGCTGACACCGGCGCCCGGCGGTGTTGTGGCGGCAGTCGACGCACACGCCCCCGCTGGCGCCGCCCGACGACAGCCACGCCCTCCGGGAGAAGTGGCAGCTGTCCGCGTGGCCGTGACACACACACCCTGAAGGGAAGCACCAAGTAACGGAGATGTTAGCAACATGCTACTTCATAGGTACTCAAGTCCTGTCAGTTTTATACCAAGAGTGATTTCCACCACCACCACCACCACCACCACCACTGTTTGCCATAGTTATAGGGTGGCAGAAGAGTGTCGGGGCGAGGCAGAGGGTGTTTGACTCCCAGTCAAAAGGTACCGGGTTCGATCCCCAGTGTCCACACCTGTGTGAGCAAGGTGTTGCCTAACCCTCACCTGCTCCTTAATGACGTGCTTTCTGAATTGAATTACGTCAATGGTCGTCATTCATAGATCGGCCCGCCGTTGGCCCACCACTCACTCTGGCAGGCGTTGGGCTCTCCGCTGCTGCCGTTGGCCGGTCTCCAGGGCCGGTCGTTGTGGAGCGGGGCGCACCTCTCGCAGTGGTCCCCCGCGGTGTGGTGGCTGCACACACACCGACCGGGCACCTGCAAGCCAGGAGCGCCACTGTTGTAATAACCGTCCGTCACCTCGTGTCAGTTACAATCACAGAGAGAGCAGGGGTGCCGGGGCAGGAAATGTAAGCTTATATAAATTACAGCCAGACAGCCGCTATAAACATGTGGTCGGTCGGAGCGGAGCTATTTAGGATTATTACGCAGCGATTCTTTCTTTCGACTTCCACCTTCCATCCATACGTTGCGCACCTGGACTTAACATCCGCACAGCTTGTGGGCTGTGTGTGTGTCTGTCAGTTACGCAATAACTGGCAGACACACACACACACACACACACACACACACACACACACACTCATAAGCATACCACACACACTCACAGGCACAGGCACACACACACACACACACACACACACACACACACACACACACACACACACTGTGCTTTGTTCCTCATTTCCTCATCCTCATTTCTCACCATGTTGCTGTTCAGTAGCTCCCCGTGGTGGGCTTTGTGAGGCACACAGTGCTCTGCGTGGCCGTGACACAGGCAGGTTCCTCTGGCCAGCAAGCTGTAGATGGAGTAGTACGGTGCTGGTATGACGGGGCCCGGCGTCGCCGTGGGAACCAAGGTTGAGGGTCTCCTCTCCCCTTCCTCCTCCTCGTCCTCCTCCCCTGGGGGGTCCAGCGGGGCCGGGCAGCTCTGAGGCTTGAGGAGTCTGATGCGGAGGTTGGTGACGCTGAGCCTGGCGAGGGTCTCTGGGCTGTAGGGGTCCATCGCCTTGATGCTGCTGGAGCTCAGGGTCCTGACTATCACCTGGGCACAGAGACATCACACACATACTACTGATTAGTCTGGAGCTCAGGGTCCGGACTATCACCTGGACACAGAGACATCACATACGACTGATTAGTCTGGAGCTCAGGGTCCGGACTATCACCTGGGCACAGAGACACCGAGACACCACATACTACTGATTTAGTCTGGAGCTCAGGGTCCGGACTATCACCTGGGCACAGTCACAGTGTGACACGGTGCATGACTTGTTCCTTTTCTGTTCAGTGGTGAGAATGTTTGGCTCCCAGCGATGTAGGTTCCTGGGTTTGATGAATTGACCCTTTGGATAAAAGCATCTGATGACAATAGTCGCTCCTGGTTTTCAATCGTTGAATGGCCCGTGTGTTTACTCACCTCCCCACCGGTGCAGGGCGTGGCCTTGCTGTAGCGGGATGTACACAGGGCTCCGGGCTCCGTGACGTCGTCCGCGAGCCCAAACTCCAGGCTGCAGTTGTGGGCAAACAGCTTGAGGGTCTCCCAGCTCCGTCCGAAGTCCACCGAGCGCTCGACCGCCATGGCCCTGGGCCGTGGCGAGCGGAACAGCAGGACCACGTGGGACAGGCAGAACCGGGTCTCTAGATCCAACCGGATCTCGTCCCGGTGAGAGTGAGGGCCGTCTACGTCTGCGCCTGATGCCCACCAGGTGCCCGGGTGGGAGAAGGGGTCGTCCACCATGTTTGCGGGCGGATGGGGGTCGTCTGGGCAGAGGCCGGGGCTCTGGGGCGCCCCCGGACGGGGAGAGAGGCATGGGCCGTTCCCGCAGCAGTCCGTGAGGGTGCTCAGAATCCGGCCGCTGGCCAGGTTCCCGAGCGGCGGACTGCAGGCACAATCTGCACACCTGGAGGCTGAGGCCAAAGAGTGAGAGGAGAAAGATGACATTAAGAGGAGATTAAAAGAGGAACAAGGGTTTTTGAAGGAGAGAGAATCATTACAGATACAACATTCATGTCCCAGAGATTACATTTTTGGTAGAGACGATATGGATACGTCTGTTGGTGTGCAGGTGTGTGCACACATCACCCCAGGTGTGCCCCATGACTAAAATCAAACATGTTACAGCCCAGCTCCTGCAGTGGCGTCATGTGGCAAGCTCTTTGTTGACTAATACATTTTTTATTAGCCGGATAATGAACTGCTTTCATACATTGAGTCCTTGTCCCATGAGAGATCTTGAAGTGTCTCATGTTGCATCTATTTTCAACTCACAAAATGCTTCGCCATAACATCCATCCAATTGGCAACAGGCATTTCATCTTTGCCACATTTAACCGTGAAGATACAGACTTACAAAATATTGAACAATAGAAGAAAAAATAAGCAAACAACACAACACAACACAACACAACACACTTACCTGCGCCGTTACGCATCAGCGCAAAAGACAGCCAAACCACCGCCGCCAGCATCTGAAGTCCACTCCAAACTCCAAAAAGAAACTTTAAACACACTCTCCTCTGTCTCCTTCACTGTGGACCACACTTGCCATCGGAGATCAGTGTTGACATCATGTGCCTCGCTTTATCTCATGAGGAGGAACGCATGCATCCTTTTACGGGGCAAATTGCGCAATCCTACCCTCAAGACGTGTCCAGATCAGTCCACCACGATTATTCCAACGACAAACGACAATGATAAACTCATCATCACCATCACCATCATCATCATCATCATCATCATCGTGTAGATCGCAGAGCATCCATGAGAGTGTAGGGTGGGCTCCAGCATCCCTGTGTGCGGCAGGGACCGCAGGATCCGTGCGCTTTTACACCAAGTTTTTTTTTTTATTCCTTGCTGTTGTTGTTGTTGTTGTTGTTGTTTTCTTGCGTCTTCGTAACCGTGATCTTTGTTAGCTTAAAAAAACCGAAGAAAAGGGTATAAATGATGGACGTGCGTAAAGACAGCGGCGCGTCTTTACGCACGGTGGACACGGGATTGGGAATGCGCACCACCACCACTACCACTATCACTTACCCCTGGATAAAATCGGTGTTATTTCCCACTTGCGGCAAACTGACTCATCCACCAGGAATCTGCTAGAGAGTCTGAGCAGAGTACAAAGTACAAGACTTTTATTTTTTTTGGAGGGGGGGGGGGGGGGGGGTGAACCAACGTGGTTAATTTGAAACAGGCGCCACAGCGCATACCAGGCCAGGCCAGCTTCACCAGGTCCCGCAAACCAGGGGCCTCATAATAAGGGCCATGGGAATTAGTTTATCTACTGTACTTCTGTACTGTTTTTCTGCAGAAGTCATTCGTCTCCAGTGAGTCTCTTTGAAGAAACGTCAGGTCAGGCAGAGCTTGGCACCTGGCAATGGTAACGAAAGCATGGAAAACACACACACACACACACACACACACACACACACACACACACACACACACACACACACACCACACACAAAAACAAGAACAAAACGGACAGCTTTCATGTAGCATTTGAATGACACCGGAGCTTTGGGCCCAGACATTCAAGTTCAGAGTCTCATCCCTCCGCGCAGTGGCGGCCCTGGACTCTAGGGGCCCTCAGGCAAAGAAGCCCATCCTCAAGGTTGGGGTCACGACAGTGAGCTTTATAGTGTCTTTGTGGGACCTTTAAAGGTGGGTTATAGTTGTCATTACAAAATGTTGGGGCCCCATTAACAAATGTTCTTGAAGGGTGGTGGGGGGGGGGCCTAACAATCGGCTGGTTTTGCCTCTGTCTCCTGACGCTGCTCCTCTGCCTCCACGACGCACATGTCTCACTTGTGTATTCCCACGCCAGCTGAAGACAGCGTTACAAAGTCTTAACACACACACACACACACACACACACACACACAACACACACACACACATGGTCCTCATAGTGATGGCATATCAAACACTTTTTACGTAATTGTCTTCCAACTAATGACATCAACATCTCAAAGACGTTGCCTCTCCCTAACCGGTCATGAATTAAACACCAAGCCTCTCAAGTTTTATGGCACGGAGTGAACACAAGAAGCTCCCAAAATTGGAATTGACGAGAACATTGAAATGTTTATCGGAATCTCCCTAATGCGATGCAAATGTTTTTTGGGCCGAACAGCTATCCTGCAAAGTTCAGAATCAAAAGTGAAAAGTGAGCAAGAATGAGCTAGTGTCTCGTTTCAATTAAGAATATCTTGAATGTGGCCGACACAACATACCATGATACTAAGAGAGATACAAGACAGAGTTTCTGTATTGCACTTCACCAGCTTTCACCGCCCACAAGAGACTCCAGCTGGAGTTTAACAGCGGAGAACAGAAGAGAGAAACTGTGTGATGTGATCATCAAATCCATCATTAATTAACAACCCAGTCGGCGGAAGGAATCGTTGACACTGGGTTGTTCATTAAGTACAATTAACTTGCATCTGAGTCTGGATGAAAGTATGCGTCTGGCTCCAAAGTGTGAAGATCTTAAACGTTTCGAGGAGGAGGGAAGGGTATACAATCCAAGCTGTGTTCCCCTGTGTGTGTGTGTGTGTGTGTGTGTGTGTGTGTGTGCGTACACGCGTGTGTGTGTGTGTGTGTGTGTGTGTGTGTGTGTGCGTGCACGTGTGCGCACATGTGTGTGCGTACACGCTCCCAGAGGGATGTTAATATGTACTCATCGAGGTGGCCCCCAGCCGCGAGGGGGTCAAATACCAGCCAGACAAGGTCAGAGGGATCTCCCACCGGCCCCCGTGACCCTTCTTCTAATTGCTCCTCTTCCTCTCATTTAGCAGGGCTTAGCGGTGTCTCGGGGTTAGGGAGTCCGCAGGCCTCGGCAGCAACTCCCTCCTCTGACCCCCTCTCCCCCCCCCCCCCCCCCCCCCACAACCCTCACACCCCCCATGTTTGCTCACGATGCTACCGCTGCTGTTCATACATGCGTGACTTTCGAGGAACATGGGGTTACCTCTGGCTTCTTTCTCCCGCCCGCCCCCTCACCCCCCCCCCACCCACACAGGTCTTCTGGCTGCTATAGTTGTGTCCCCGCGTCAACTCCAATGTTCTTCCAGAGACAAAGCTCATTAAGTTGCTCCCTCACATGACCTGCCCGTCCGTCCGCGTGTGCCCATGAGAGAAGACATGCATGTGAATGGCAAACATCCCTTTTTGTCTTCAGTTGTTCAGGTTCAAGGTCCGATCCTCGATTGTAACGTCGTGTGCTGACATGGTGGCGTACGATACGGGCGAGGGAAGCGTCCTTTGCGCGATCTATTATAACGTGGTGTAGAATCGGGGTCAAAAAAAGCAACAGGTAAACGCTATCAAGGTTTTTAGTTTTAGCTTATGTACATTATGTCCGCCATGTGCTGAGATGTATAGGCTACAATATCACATGAGCAGTTTAAGGAACATTTAAAGGGGAACATCTCCAATTGTCAACTGGCTTTGTGTCTTTCATCAATGTGGGTCGTATGATGCACATGAACAATGTTTGCCTGGTACCATGTTGCCTGCATCCAGATCTCCCCGCTATTTTTTGCCCGGCCAGCATCGTCTGACCGACCATTTTACCCCAACTCCGCCATTTAACTACCCTGGAAATCCAGAGTTCTCGCGAGAGCACAATTAGAATTTGCTCAGCGAGTACTCTGGTAACGAGTAACATGCTCATTAGCTATGCCCGTTGTTCTGAACATCAACCAATCACATCGGTGTATCTGATATAGGCGGGCCAGAGGCGGGCTAAACAGATGACGTCAGCGCTGCGACGGAATCAGTCCGGAATCAGTCAGTAAACATTGCAAGATGGCTGTCGAAAATGTTGACTGAGTATCTGTACAAACTAGGGATGCACCGATACCACTTTTTTACTTAATACCGATACGAGTACTTAATAAAACCCATAAGTTCTAATGACTTTTGAAAAACATGTTATTTTTTTGTCTGGGGGGGGGCTCTGGTTTAATTTGCGGTTCTGATGGGGTGGGGTGGCTCTGTTTAATTCGTGGTTCTGATGCGGGGGTGGCTCTGTTAATTTGCGGTTCTTGATGGGGGGGGGCTCCGTTAATTTGCGGTTCTGATGGGGGGGGGGGGTGCTCCGTTAATTTGCGGTTCTGATGGGGGGGGAGTGCTCCGTAATTTGCGGTTCTGATGGGGGGGGGTGCTCCGTTAATTCGCGGTTCTGATGGGGGGGGGGGGGGTGCTCTGTTAATTTGCGGTTCTGATGGGGGGGGGGGGTGCTCCGTTAATTGGTGGGGACATGTCCCCAGCGTCCCCACTAAATTCTACGCCCATGCTCGGTACCATGCGCAGTTTCTATTAAACATCCATAAACGACAACTCGGTTGCATCTCTTTATTTCAATATTCCTTGGCTAAGAATATTACAAGGTTAACGTTGCGTTGCCAAAGTGGTATCTCCGTGGTATTTCCATTAGGCTACATTTACGTCTCTCTGTCAAACTATTCTCCAAAACAAACTCGTTTCCGTCGCCGGATACGTCACCCCGTGTATTCTTCTGATTGGTCGTAGTGTTATCCAATTGCGTGCAGTGATAGGGGGGCGGCATTCTTGGTGCCGCCCCTCGAGTTGGGCCATTTTCATTGCTCATTACCAGACCTACAGCTTTCTAGATGTAGGTCTGGATTTCCCGGCTACCATTTAACTGGATTTGGGGTAAGATTTAGCATCTGTGCTGAGCGGCACCCCAGAGAGCATCGGCAACAACCGCAGCCGTTTTTCACACGAGGTCCCTAATCCGGTTATGGTTCATCCTTTTACATTGACTGACACCTAAAACGTTAGACGTCGTCGTAATACCCAAGTGTGCTTCGTAACCAACAAAGGTGAAGTCAGCGTTTTAGAAGTTCAGTTCCATGGGTCAAGTTCAAAGTAGTCAGACATGGTGGTCTGATGTACTTTTGGATTCCCTCCCTTGACATTTATGATGATTCACCTCTGGTGTAGTTTTGCAACTTTTTACAAGCTAGTTTTCAAGGTGATGTGGTCAAGTTAGCTAACTGACTGGAATGTTCAGAAAAGTGTTTTATTTGAAGAGAATCTGGTGGAGTCGTGGTGGCTTATTCAGAGAGGAATCTGTTTTGAATTTAAACAACAAACACAACACAATTGCGAAAATAAAAAGTCATACTGCTCTGTTATGGCATAATCAATGCACGATGTCTGTACCATTATCAAGATGAAGATGATGTTATCAAACCACATGCTTCCGTCTGTGCTCACAGCTAAAAAACGGACACACCCACAAACAACTACGTGAGGGCTTGAGCACGCTCGCAATCAAATACAACCGCTTCTCTCATGCTTTCAGACTTCCTCGCCTCTCGCCTTTGCCCAACCAAATAAACAGCATTGAAGCCAACAGGCCCATTGCTGATTTTCTCCAGCATAATATTTACGAGTGGCGGATGTGATGGATGACTTGCGCCCTCCTTTTCATTCATATCTGGAGCCGTGAGATGGAGGAGCCCCCGTCGGCTGAGGGTGGTGGCCATGGGTGATAAAAGAGCAGTTGAGGGAGATCCATCCATCGTGTTCGCGAGGAAGTCAAGACGTGGACACGTTCTCACGAAAAGGAACGCGTGGGATTGCGCAACATTGAGCGCACATTGAGCGTCACACACACACACACACACACACACACACACACACACACCGGCACACGTCACCTGCACACAATTTAGGGCCGCGAGCGGTGCCTCACCTGTGAGATCTTTTAACAACCGCGGGGTTTCTGATGTTCGCGGGCTGAAAATGACTTTGGTTCTTTCCCCCCCGTCAAAGGTCACTGGGAGAAATGGGCCAAATGGGAGGGAGAAATCAGATGCAGATGTTCCCCGGGGTCGGGCTTCTCATGTCTGAACACTTTTCTGCTTTAGGGTCCTTCCCCCGGTCGTTAAGCCTGGTGCTTTACTACCGGGTCTACCTGTTGCTCACCCCTCCTGAAATGGACACGTCGATATCGGAGAGGGGTCAACTTTGAACGGCACCTCGGTGGAATACGGCCGAAAAAACACACACCGGGAAAAACTCACAGCACAGACTGTGACTCAACACATGCATAGCGCTCCGGTCTAGGTGCTAAACCACCGCAAAAACCCTGTTGGTGTTAATGTGCCATCGGCTACCATGTAGAGGAGTGTGTGTTTATCACATAATAACTCACAGAGAGAAATGTTCTGGTCACCGAGAGCAGGTCCCTCGTAAAAAATATGAAGAGCACTTATGAAGTTCTTTGGTGGATGATGATGATGGATTGACGATTGAAGTTGCGACGACTCGTCTCCACTCATGTGTGTGAAAGGCATCTGTTTGTCAGAGTCTGTTTGTCAAACTCCGGTGCTGTGACTGTGCCGGGGATTCAACGCAAACCATGTGAAGACGCGCCGCGACGGCATCATGGGAGCTCACGTGTAAAGACACATACTGTATGTAGTTTGCGTGTCGCCGCTGTAAAAAAAAGCCCCACATTGCGCGTCAATAACGTGCGACCGCGGCCCCCCGGGGTCCTCCTGCCTTGCCCGTCGGTGTCCCCAATAACACGAGGAAAAGCCAGCGTTTGATCCCGCGAGCCGACATCTGGTTTTCCAGGAGGAGCTAAACTTAGAAACACATGCTGCTTTCATTTCTGTAAAATAGGAGTTAAATTCACTGAGACGTGACCCCCACACCAGCCCAATACAGTAAAATAAAAACACGAGGGACGAGGAAGCGTCGTAGAATGGAGATGAATAATACATGCCTGTTTGGGGAGAAGTAATCAATTGGGTGGTTGAGTGCGCCGGGTGGTTCATGCGAAGACGTAACCATGGAGTCGTTTGATGGTTGGTATGCGGCCAGCTGGTTAACATGAGGGTATATGCGACCGCCCCGCTGCCGACCGGTCGGAAGGGGCAGAAGCGGCGGGGCGGTGAGGTGGATCAAAGCTAATTACAAGCTTATTAGGATTTAATTGGCTCAACGCAGCCAGCGCAGCGAGCCCACATCTATCTGATCAGGTCCCATCGGGAAGGTTTTCCAGGCCAGGCCGGGCCCCGGAGGAATGCTCGCAAAAAACACAGACGTCGCCCACCAACGGCTGGTCGTCGGCCATGCGCTTGACGGCCAGGCTCGCCGAGGAAGCGCTCGCCGTGATTTCGCCTTGGATACCGTCTCTCCCGCTGATGTCATCGGGACGATTAGGCACCTGATAATGATTATTGAAACGCTGCGGTCAGTTTGGGGGGTTTGGTTGGACGCTGGGAGGCGGAGGCGGTGATATGATAATGTCATCATTAGATGTGGTTTGGGTTTCTTCGGGGTCCGCGCGGGAAGTCTTCCGCTGGGGTTTGGAGCGCTACAATGGCTGGCTTGAGGTCGTGCGGCTTTTCCGTCTGAGCGCTGCGTTCCGCGCGCGGCGCCGAAAGCACCGACAGAGGAGGGGGCGGTTGGGTTTTTTAAACGGGCTAATTTCACACAGGAGCGCGCAGTAAACAGAACGGAGGCCGAGGTATAGCGGAGCGAATAAACAAACCTCGGGCACGTCTGTCTTCACGGCTAAGCAATGATCTCACAAACCGTGTCCTTCTCACAGCGTATACTCCCAGCACAGATACAGCGATGATTGTCGCACACTAAACGACTCCATTCCCACAACAATGGTGGTAAACCATTACCGGAATAGCCTGCCTCCTGATGGTGTTGTCGTTTTTCATTTTCACACGGGTTGAGTGCTTCTTCAAAACATGCCCTCCGCATTCCTTTGACCTTAATGGACAAAGGAATGCATACGTCCGTCCGTCTTCACACGTGACTCAGGAGCTCTCGGACGCACGGGAGGGAACACTGTGCCTGCTTACTGCTTACTGCTTAGACATTCTCAGACCGCAATGGAGCGGGCCGGGGGCCAGGGGCCGGGGGCCGGTGGCCAAGGGGCCGGGGGCCGGAGCCTTGTTGGTGGTATGATGCCTTGTCATCCACCATTGGAAAAAGACCCTGACCTGGGGGCCCTTCTGACCCAGGAGTGTGGGGATCGCACGGAGGGTCACCGGGGGTCTTCTTCCCCCCCTTGCAGACACTCTGAGACGTGGAACAGGCGTCAACTGGGTGTTGATTGGAAGGGACATAAAGTTTGACGTGTGTGTGTGTGTGTGTGTGTGTGTGTGTGTGTGTGTGTGTGTGTGTGTGTGTGTGTGTGTGTGTGTGTGTGTGTGTGTGAGTGTGTATGTGTGTGTGAGTGTGTGTGCGTGACTGTGTGTGTATGCGTTTCTGTCAGAATCCTCACCATTACTGCCATTAGCATCAATATTCTTGGACAGTAACAGCTCAGGAGGTGAGAAGCTAACATGTGTGGAAAGAAATGTCAGGTTCTCTTGTTCTTGGTCATGTAACTGTACATTATTATGGTACTGTATGTACACTATTAAAATCAATAATAAACTTGTAAATAAAAATATTCTGCTTTGGTCATTTTAAAAATGTCAGGGATGGGAGTGATTTAATGTTTAATGTTAAATCCCTCCAATATCCATGTATGTGTGAATGTTAATGCACATTTATACCAATTTCACCATAAATAGTCGGCCTGTTATTATCACTGCACTATTTTACAAGAGATGAACATGAGAAACAGTGACAGCATCATTTGTGTCATTTGGGAGTTTGTGAACCTGATGGTTAGCAGCCTATCCTTCAACCTTGTCCTCCAGGTGCGTGATAAGGTTGAGGGTTCGGTCAACAAAGAGTGAAGCTAGAGTTAAAAAAGAATGTAAAACAGAACTCAAAATGTAACCTCTAAGACACGCATACAAAGATCACTATGCAGTCATTCGGGGGGGCTGCTATCATTTAGACAAGACAAAAATAAAACGCTTGTTTCTTCCAATAAGGAAGCTGGCAGCGCTTGTTATTTTCCCGATGCGAACACATGGTTGCAATAGACAGAGGTTACCAGCCCCACTGCACCACACTGCACAGAACAAGATTACAGTTCATCTCCACCACAGGTTTCTTGCAGAGGGGCCCCAGCAACACTGCACGAGTGACGCCGCGTTCTGGCGCCCTCTGCCGGCGGGCGCGGGAACGTCCCTGACAACCGTTGCCGCGTCAAACGAAACAATTGACTTGGAAGCCGAGATTTCAGCGCAGAACGAATCACATTTCTCTTTGTTTTCTTTTGTTTTCCTCTCTCTTGTTCTCTTCAGACGGAGGAGGGACTACTTGAAACTCGACATAGAACAGCTCCTGTCAGAAAAGGGCATCGACGCTAAGCTCCAAATGTCACGCCAACGAACCCGCGGCAGCGAAGACCATGCGGCCGACCCGGACACACCGACGCCGCCACCTGTGTCTAACTATCTGCCCTTGGAGGTCAGCCTCATCGTGTTAAAACACCCGTAGTTTTAGATCCATCTCGAAGATCATTGTCTGACATGATATCATAGACGGCAATTCAAGATTCAAGATTCAAGATTTCTTTATTGCCATATGTAACAAGTACAATGGAATGCTTACACCCCATTCGCTCCTGCAATATTCTTCTAAACAACGCTGAACAATTAGTAATGGTACCTAGTAAGTACAGTAAAAAGTACAGTAAAGGGTTTTCTTCTGAACCGTATTCTAATAAATACGACATAAATACTAAAACAACTCTGAACAATTAGTAATATAGTACCTAATAAGTAAAAAAGTAAAAAGTGAAAAGTAAAAGTCGCACTAAGTAAAGTAAAGTAGCACTAAGTAGGCGTTGTTTAACCGCTCTATCGCTGACGCCTCCGGCTCTCAGATATTCGACGACGAGGAGTTTGACTGCCGTACGCCGGATGACTGGCTGGCTCTGGGCCGCCCAGACGGCTCCACCGAGCACAAACCAGTCCCTGCTAAAGCTCTGCTACCCACAGACAGCAACGCTCCACAAGGTACATGACCCTAAAGGGACTGCATGGAGGATGTGTACCTGCATACATCGCTTTCAATTGCCAATATATAAACAGGTTGTGATTTCGCTTGAAAAATGAGACCTTCTCCCAATTCTCTCCACAGCCCCTGGGCTGATTTCTATGATTTCTATTATTATTTTGCTGGGAAAAGGGAAGGAAGTCATCGGATAATGGCAAACATGTCTGTTCTTTCATAACTTCTAAATTTGTACAATGATTATTTATGATCACAACTAACCTGCACTAATTCATGAGCTCAAGCTTTACTTATGGGCCAAAGGGGCCAGAAATGAGAAGACATTGCAGATTCTCTTTCACATCGCACCTTTAATAAATGTCACATTTGAGGAATACCAATGCGTGTCTTCACGTTTTTTCAGACGACCCCGGTGGTCACCACAGCTGGCAGGCGGTGGGTGTGCTGGACTTCAGCCGGGAGAAGAGTCAGTACCTGGTGCAGAGGGCGGACCGGCGCGGCCGAGTACGGGACCGGCGCGGCAAACCGGTGGCCCTGAACCGAGGGACCGGGATGGGCAAGTTCTCCCTGCTTGGCTCTGTCCTTCACTCTCTCTCTCTCTCTCACAACTTGACCTTCACACCCACATTTACTGCACTCTGACCGATGTTGTTGACCTATTCCTACCCTTGGAACCCGGGAAACACCCTAACCACTCTAATATCCCCCCGACCCCACCCTTAAACTAAGGCAATAAAGGCAAGTCTGTTCTTCGGGATGAATAAAGTTCGATCTTATCTTATCTTATTAAGTCTTCGTTTGAAATGCATGTCATTAAGGAGCAGTTAAGGATTTGCTTTACAGACAGACTGCACATGGGATTAACCCTGGAACCCGGGAAACACCCTAACCACTCTAATATCCCCCCGACCCCACCCTTACACACAGGCCTATCACATGACTTTTCTTCTCCATGCAATGTCTTATGTTTTCCCGCCTCCATCCAGTCGATTGTGGTGGTGCGTCGGCGGCGGCGGCGGCGGCGGTGGCTCTGGGGCGGTTCTGGGTGCCCAGGATCCGGGTGCTGTTCGGTGCCGAGGACCCGCGGGCGTTCGCCGAGCGGGTGCAGGCGGCCCAGCGCGCCAGGGAGACCGCCGAGGCCACGGTCCTCTACCGCCTCTCGGTGGCCCGCATGCCCGTGTGGACGGGGCCCGGTGGGACGGCCTCCCTGGACGCCGGCGCGCTCCAGCGCATCCGGGGCCACGCGCTGTCCACGCCCGGGCTCAGGGGGGGGAAGACGTAAGCGGTTAGGTTGGTGTCTTGACATCAGGGACACCTCAACACTTAACAAGAAGGGGAGGAGCCCGGGGATCGACTACAAAGAGTACATTTGTTGAAGGAGACAGCAATATATATCGCTGTGGTACATAAAGTTAAGAATAGAACAGGATTCAAGAATTCATAATTCCAAGGCTAATAGAACGAGTTTCATAATTGCTGGGTTGCCTGCATGATAGCTGGGATAAGAGCAGGAGTGCATGTTAGCGTTCTCATCGTGTTCGAATTGGAATGTTCTAATCACTTCACCTTTAACATAGCGTCCCATGAAATTGTGTCATGGTGTAGACATAGAAGACAAAGGAAATATTGGATAAACCGTGTTAATATCAAAATATATAATTCAGATAAACCCATGATTTTCACTTGTAATGATAGCAATGTGTGTGGCGCTGCTGTGGTGGTGTTCAGCCTGCAGCAGTGTGTGAGCAGGATGGAGGAGGAGTTGAGGTGGGAG
>PIJE02001138.1:95276-97776 GCA_002895965.2 Coryphaenoides rupestris | reverse complement strand
ACAGTAAAAAGTACAGTAAAGGGTTTTCTTCTGAACCGTATTCTAATAAATACGACATAAATACTAAAACAACTCTGAACAATTAGTAATATAGTACCTAATAAGTAAAAAAGTAAAAAGTGAAAAGTAAAAGTCGCACTAAGTAAAGTAAAGTAGCACTAAGTAGGCGTTGTTTAACCGCTCTATCGCTGACGCCTCCGGCTCTCAGATATTCGACGACGAGGAGTTTGACTGCCGTACACCGGATGACTGGCTGGCTCTGGGCCGCCCAGACGGCTCCACCGAACACAAACCAGTCCCTGCTAAAGCTCTGCTACCCACAGACAGCAACGCTCCACAAGGTACATGACCCTAAAGGGACTGCATGGAGGATGTGTACCGGCATACATCGCTTTCAATTGCCAATACATAAACAGGTTGTGATTTTGTTTGAATAATGAGACCTTCTCCCAATTCTCTCCACAGCCCCTGGGCTGATTTCTATTATTTCTATTATTATTTTGCTGGGAAAAGGGAAGGAAGTCATCGAATTATGGCAAACATGTCTGTTCTTTCATAACTTTTACATTTGTAATGATTATTTATGATCATAACTAACCTGCACTAATTCATGAGCTCAAGCAAGCTGCAGTTTACTTATGGGCCAAAGGGGCCAGAAATGAGAAGACATTGCAGATTCTCTTCCACATCGCACCTTTAATAAATGTCACATTTGAGGAATACCAATGCGTGTCTTCGCGTTTTTCAGACGACCCCGGTGGTCACCACAGCTGGCAGGCGGTGGGTGTGCTGGACTTCAGCCGGGAGAAGAGTCAGTACCTGGTGCAGAGGGCGGACCGGCGCGGCCGAGTACGGGACCGGCGCGGCAAACCGGTGGCCCTGAACCGAGGGACCGGGATGGGCAAGTTCTCCCTGCTTGGCTCTGTCCTTCACTCTCTCTCTCTCTCTCACAACTTGACCTTCACACCCACATTTACTGCACTCTGACCGATGTTGTTGACCTATTGTTACCCTGTTGGAACCCGGGAAACACCCTAACCACTCTAATATCCCCCCGACCCCACCCTTACACACAGGCCTATCACATGACTTTTCTTCTCCATGCAATGTCTTATGTTTTCCCGCCTCCATCCAGTCGATTGTGGTGGTGCGTCGGCGGCGGCGGCGGCGGCGGTGGCTCTGGGGCGGTTCTGGGTGCCCAGGATCCGGGTGCTGTTCGGTGCCGAGGACCCGCGGGCGTTCGCCGAGCGGGTGCAGGCGGCCCAGCGCGCCAGGGAGACCGCCGAGGCCACGGTCCTCTACCGCCTCTCGGTGGCCCGCATGCCCGTGTGGACGGGGCCCGGTGGGACGGCCTCCCTGGACGCCGGCGCGCTCCAGCGCATCCGGGGCCACGCGCTGTCCACGCCCGGGCTCAGGGGGGGGAAGACGTAAGCGGTTAGGTGGTGTCTTGCTCAGGGACACCTCAACACTTAGCAAGAAGGGGGAGGAGCCCGGGGATCGACTTACAAAGAGTACATTTGTTGAAGGAGACAGCAATATATATCGCTGTGGTACATAAAGTTAAGAATAGAACAGGATTCAAGAATTCATAATTCCAAGGCTAATAGAATGAGTTTCATAATTGCTGGGTTGCCTGCATGATAGCTGGGATAAGAGCAGGAGTGCATGTTAGCGTTCTCATCGTGTTCGAATTGGAATGTTCTAATCACTTCACCTTTAACATAGCGTCCCATGAAATTGTGTCATGGTGTAGACATAGAAGACAAAGGAAATATTGGATAAACCGTGTTAATATCAAAATATATAATTCAGATAACCCCATGATTTTCACTTGTAATGATAGCAATGTGTGTGGCGCTGCTGTGGTGGTGTTCAGCCTGCAGCAGTGTGTGAGCAGGATGGAGGAGGAGTTGAGGTGGGAGTTTGATCGCTCCATGAACCGCATGACCTTTGACACGGTGGTGAGGAGTCACCCGGAAGACTTTCCTCACATCACGCTGCCTCAGACACAAGCCCAGCCGGCTCCACACAGAGGTGATCTTGTGTGTGTGCGTGCGTGTGTGTGTGCACCTGTGTGTACTTGTGTGTGTGTGCATGTGTTTGTGTACGTGCATGCATGTGTGTGCATGCGTGTGTATGCACCTGTGTGTATTTGTGTGTGTGTGTGTGTGTCCGTGCATGCGTGTGTTATGCACCTGTATGTATTTGTGTGCGTGTGTGTGCATCCATGTGTATGCACCTGTGTGTATTTGTGTGTGCGTGTGTGTGTGTGTGTGTGTGTGTGTGTGTGTGTGTGTTGTGGTGTGTGTGTGTGTTGTGTGATGTGTGCTAGACAGTAGTAGTGTGGTGTGTGTGTGTGTGTGTGTGTGTGTGTGTGTGTGTGTGTGTGCGTGTGTGTGTGTGTGCGTGTGTGTGTGTGTGTGTGTGTGTGTGTGCGTGCGTGTGTGTGTGTGTGTGCCTGCGATCGTTACTTGTACTGTGTGTGTATTGGGTATTTGAG
>PIJE02001138.1:70998-92553 GCA_002895965.2 Coryphaenoides rupestris | reverse complement strand
GAAATGTGTGTGTGTGCGTGGGAACATACAGACAAGCATGTGTGTGTGTGTGTGTGCGTGTGTGTGTGCGTGTGTGTGTGTGTGTGTGTGTGCGTGTGAATGTGCAGGCTGCGTGTCTCTCCCTGACTATCCCTTCCAGAGGAACCGTGCTGCGTTCGTGTCCGGCTGCCTGCTGACCAGGGCCGAGGTGCTGTCCGCTCTGTGTGACGTGCGCTCACAGTGCTGCCGTCTGGGCACCGTGAGCCTCTTCCAGAGCAGCTCCACCAAGCCCCAGCGCCTGGAGGACTTCCTGCTGGGCCAGGCTCAGACACACGCCCAGGTACCGCCCCTCCAAGGCCCTCAACGCTCACCTACCAGGAAGACTCGTATCTACAGTACATGGTTCAATATTCATGTCATGATTGTTAGTGTTGAAATGGATCGAATAACAAAATAAACCAGAAAAATCAAACAATAAAGTGAAAGGTGGGGCGAGAATGTTTGTTTAAGTTATTCTTCACAGCTTCTTCTCTTTTTAAAGACGACAAAATGCTAAATGGATCGCATTTATATTGCACTTTTATCCAAAGTGCTTTACAGTATTGCCTCACATTCACCCATTCATACACCGACGGCGGTGTCAACCATGCAAGGTAACAACCAACACGTCAGGAGCAGGTAGGGTTAGGTGGCGTCTTGCTCAGGGACACCTCGACAGCCCGGGAATCGAACCAGCAACCTTCCGTTTCCCTCCCTCCCCCAAGGTCTCTCTGTTCCTGCGGGACACCTGGGTCTCCTCTCTGTGCGACAGCATTATCCGCCGGCTGCGGCCGATGGGGCGCGGCTGGTACGACCTGTCCGAGTCCTGCTGGGACGTGTACCGCATGTCCAAGATGTGCCAACTGCTGGCCCAGGTGCGCTACCGGCTGCAGGACGCCCTGCGCAGCCTGGTGCAGGGCTCGCTGCGGGGCCTGGCCCGCCTGGTGCTCGACGCCTGTCACGGTGTCCCCGCTCGGGACCTGGTCTGGGGCAGCGACCTCATCACCAGCCCCTACGGGTAATGTTCAATGCAACTGATTAGTTACTGATGTAGCACCCAAAGTTTGACATACACACACACACACACACACACACACACACACACACACACACACACACACACACACACACACACACACACACACACACACAGAGTGCTTTCCATGTTGTACAGGCAGGAAATCACATTTTACAGACATTTAAAGGTTCCTCGATTAAAGACAAGATTCAAGAACTTTACACACACACACATACAGGATATGCAGTGATGATGCTCAACGGAATGTGCAAAATAATCTGAATGATAACTTTAATTGGACGGATCAGAATCAATAAAATACAATAATTTAAAATGATAAATGTCAAATAAAAGTGTAAAGTAAAAATATACCAGTGCATACATACATACATGCATAAATGTTTAATAGAAAGCTGATGCAAACATGTAGGCAAGGAGCTACTAGACATGTAAAACACACACACACACACACACACACACACCACACATACACACACAAACACACACACACACGCATCCACACACAAACACAGAGGTTATTGTCACACATTTATGTATGTTATATGTGTGTGTGTGTGTATGTGTATGCGTGTGTGTGCGCGTGTGTGTGTGTCCAGGCCCAAGAAGAATCCTCTGTTCCTGGTGGACCTGGTGTTGGATCACACCGGCGTCCATTATAGCACCCCGCTGGAGAAGTTTGAAAGCTCTGTCGTCACGGTGTTTGACCAAGTCATTCTCGCCACGCACAACGTCCCACAGCTGGACAAGGTGAGAGCAGGTCCAAGGTGATCTTCTGCATCTCGGCCGAAGCGTTGTACCCTCTCCGCCATAGCCCTACCCAAAAAGTACAATTAAATACAATACAAAATAAACTTGTATCGATCCAGACCTTCTGATGGTGTGCTTGGGTGTAATGTGTACTGGGTGATTGATGAGGAATGGATGTCACGTGGTTATCTGTGAATATATCTTAATGTCATTGTTTTCTATGTTTCTATGTACATGCTGTGAAAATGAAATCCCCTATGGGACAATAATAAGACAATATAAGACCATCTTCACACAGGGTGCTGCTTGAAGTGTTTGGTGTCTCACTGTAAAGTATGTATGTATGTACTGTATGTGTGTGTGTGTGTTTTTTGTCCATCTGCAGTTTGTGATGACGCAGATGTTCTTCAGCGGCGCTCGCCTGCTGGAGTCGGTGGGTCTGTGGGAGCCGGCCGTGTGCGAGCTGAGGGAGGAGGTGGGCGGGGCTCTGAGGCGGGCCTGCGGACCCCTGCGGGCCTACGCCGCTCAGTACGAGCCCTACCTGGAGCTGCACAACTCGGACCTGGACACCCTGCTCAGGTCAGCAGGACACGATACAATACGTCATACAATACATATATCACAAATATCACAAATTGAAGGGAAAGAATCAGAATATCCACACTATTTAGTCTTTCTTTTTTTTTGGAATAGGAAATATGACAAAATAAGCAAATAAAGAGCATATAAGGCATATAAACAAGTAGGGATACAACAAGCCAATATAAAAAATGTAATATCAAGTTATGTAGTAAGACTATGTGGGTGCATGTACTGTGTAATAATGATGTGTGTGTGTGTGAGTGTGTGTGTGTGTGTGTGTGTGTGAGTGTGTGCATGGGACGGGCAGTGGACGGTCCTGGTGAGGTGAGTTCACAGTCCTGTGGACATCGACGTCGGGATTGGAAGCCGCAACCTTGCGACTTACGGTTGGTTTTTGTCTGTACCCGCAAGGGCTCACAAGCAGGCGGAGCAGACGGCCCAGGAGGTGAAGAAGGAGGTGCTGGAGCTCCTGAGGGAGAAGGAGAGGCTGGAGTCCTCCCTGCCCTCCCTCATCGTGATCGGTCCGTTCGCCGTCGGCGTGGAGACGGTGCGCCAGGCGCTCTCCAGGAAGCGAGCGGCCCTGGCCCACGGCCTGCTGGACCACCTGGCCAGCACGCTACGCAGACAGGTGGACCGGGTGAGTGCCGGTGAACTTGGTTTGGATACGAGGGGCCGTCATGGCCGATCAATAAATCAACTAAGGTATTTGTGTGTGTGTGTGTGTGTGTGTCCAGGCCTGTGAGCAATTCAAGGCCGTCAGCCAGAAACTGTACGAGAAGCCCAACAGCATCGAGGAGCTGAGCGACCAGAGGGACTGGATGCAGCAGATCCCCGACCTGCTCAAGACTCAAGAGGTACGGCGTCGGATACGGAAGACAAACTGAAGGGAGCCTCTGGCCTCTGGTGCCGCCCGGGCCAACCTCTGACACCTCCGACCAATCTGTCTCCACAACAGGAGGCTCTGGGGAAGGCCCTGTCCGACTACGACCTGATGGACGACTTCTTCTACAGCCTGTCAAAGGAGGATTTCAATGCAAAGTAGGGCTGAAGTCAAGTCAAGTCCATTTAGATTTGTGTAGCCCTTGATCACAGTTACAGTCTCAAAGGGCTTTAGAGGCCAAAAATGCTCATTACCACTAAATAGTGAATCTTGAAATCGCAATATCTGTCCAAAATGGCAATATGATTTTGATGATTATGATTACTACTACTACTGTTACTATATACGATTTATACATTTATATAATTTAGCAGACACTTTTATCCATAGTGACACAGTGACTTCAGATCCATGTCATTGTGGAGCAGGTACGGTATGTGTTGGGAGGGACTCTTGCTCTAGGATGCCTACACAGCTGACTAGAAGGGGTTCTTGATTGGCTCTGACTATTGTTGGGGGGGGGCGTGTCCTCGCGTCACATGTCATGTCCAGGTGGACAGCCGTCGCTTGGCCTCAGAAGATCCTGAGCCAGGTGGAGGCGACGGTCGCCCAACACGTGGAGGACGAGCAGAGCTTCCACAAGGTCCAGCTGGCGGACCAGAACAACTTCCAGGAGAGGCTGGAGACAAAGAGAGGCTCCTTCCCCAGGTACACGACCCTATAGAGCCAGGCTCCTCCCCCGGGTACACGACCCTATAGAGCCAGGCTCCTCCCCCGGGTACACGACCCTATAGAGCCAGGCTCCTCCCCCGGGTGCACGACCCTATAGAGCCAGGCTCCTCCCCCAGGTACACGGCCCTATAGAGCCAGGCTCCTCCCCCAGGTACAGCCCTATAGAGCCAGGCTCCTCCCCCAGGTACATGGCCCTATAGAGCCAGGCTCCTCCCCCAGGTACATGGCCCTATAGAGCCAGGCTCCTCCCCCAGGTACATGACTCTATAGAGCCAGGCTCCTCACCCAAGTACATGACCATGTCATGTTCCATGTATCCACATCTTCTGTAATGGTCAGGACATATTTGTATATTCTACATTTATTAACTTATAGGTAATAAATTGATTGCTATGATGTTTCTACAGGTTCTACTTCCTGTCGGACGACGAGCTGCTAGAGATCCTGTCCCAGACGAAGGACCCCACCGCCGTGCAGCCTCACCTGCGCAAGTGCTTCGAGAACATCGCTCGGGTCGGTCCCTGTAGGCATGATTGATGTTGTTGTGCCTTTTGCAATGCCAGTGGCATGATGACACCCCCCTCCTCCCGCCCTGTGTTGCTCCCCAGCTGAAGTTCCAGGCTGACCTCCAGATCAGCCACATGTACTCCGGGGAGGGAGAGGAGGTGGAGCTGGTGCAGCCCGTGTGGCCCCACGGGAACGTGGAGAACTGGCTGAGGGACGTGGAGAAGTCCATGAAGGCCAGTCTGAGGGACAGCATCCACCGGTCCCTGCAGGTCTACCCTGAGGTCTGGAAGACTCCCCTCCGTACACCTTCAGAACCTGGAGACACATTGACGTGTGGCTTTATTTCTCCCCAGCGTTTGGCTGTGATGTACTATGCTGCTAGAGGATTGATTTTTGATTCTCCATTGTGATTTGATTAAAATAAATTATATAGATTAGCTATCTTTTGTGTACCGCCCGTTATCTGTAGTTGTCATGGTTTCTCATCATCCACTGTCTTGTGGTAGAGAACTGTAAACCGAATGGAGAAAGCACAACTTAATTGTAGCTGGCTTATTGGATATGCTTTTTCAACTCCTCTTTGTAAGTGCTGAGTGTCGTGCTCTTGGCTCCCCCGTAGCAACCCCGCACCGAGTGGGTGCTGTCGTGGCCGGGTCAGGTGGTGATAGCCGGCTGCCAGGTCTTCTGGACCACCGAGGTTTCCGAGGCCCTGGAGCGGGGAGACCTGGCCCAGCGTCTCTACCCCCAGCTGCAGACACAGGTAAGGGCTGAGCGAGTTCGTCCAAAAAGCATAAAGGTGATGTGATCAACGTGTTCCCCGACAAGAAACGTAACCAGACAACCGCCACCAACATGTGTGCGGCACACTGGTCTGATGTTGTGCTTGTTGGGGAGGAGCTCCGCTCATCCACACACGATTGTGGCGAACTTCAACGTCACAAAAAGTACGTGACTTGAGTTTGAAGGAGAGTAGAATGTTCCTAAACTGTTTATTACATAAGATACACACTAAGACGTTCAAAACTAAAAAAAGTCTGTTTTGGGTTCAACGGCCCTTTAAGATGACCTGTGTGTGTGCTGTGCAGTTGGGTGACTTGGTGCAGCTGGTGAGAGGAGGCCTGTCCAGGATGCAGAGGGCGGTGCTCTCGGCTCTCATCGTCATCGAGGTCCACGCGAAGGACGTGGTGGCCAAGCTGGTGGAGGAGGGCGTCTCCAGCGTCAACGACTTTGAGTGGATCAGCCAGCTGAGGTTAACCTGGCCTCTTTTAAATTCACACTCACTTCCTCGCAAGGTTATCATGCGTAGAGTATTGATTTGTATCGCTGTTCTTTGCAGATATTACTGGGCCGAAGAGGACCTGTACATCAGGGCAGTGAACGCCGAGTTCCTGTATGGATACGAGTACCTGGGCAACTCCGGGCGTCTGGTCATCACCCCGCTGACCGACAGGTGAACTCCCAGCTGCTAAACAAGTGTACCGGCTCAGCCACGTACCTTAACGCTGCCTCCTGCTGGTTCAAACGGAGAACACGCCTCTTACAGGTGCTACCTGACGCTCACCGGGGCCCTCCACCTGAAGTTCGGGGGGGCTCCAGCGGGACCAGCGGGGACCGGGAAAACGGAGACCACCAAGGACCTGGGCAAGGCTCTGGCCATTCAGACCGTGGTGTTCAACTGCTCCGACCAGCTGGACTTCATCGCCATGGGCAAGTTGCTCAAAGGCCTCGCCAGGTGAGTCAGACGGAATACATCGCATCCCCGTAAGGATCTATTCCACAGTGGGCACCAACGATTGTTTCACGCCAGACACATATGGTTTATATTTTTGGCTCTCCTGCATTTCTCTCAGCTCTGGGGCCTGGGCGTGCTTCGATGAGTTCAACCGCATCGACGTGGAGGTGCTGTCTGTGGTGGCGCAGCAGATCACGACCATACAGAAGGCCCAGCAGCAAAGGGTGGGTGGAAGCTGCCTTCAACCGAAGAACATGAACCCTGGTGCATTCCCACACGCTGCTTGCTTAATGTGTCGATGTGACGCCGGTTTCAGGCGGAGCGCTTTGTGTTTGAAGGAGCCGAGATCCCCCTGGTGCCGTCGTGCGCCGTCTTCATCACCATGAACCCTGGTTACGCCGGCCGCACCGAACTACCAGACAACCTCAAGGTCCACAACAACGATTATAACAAGATTCTAACTACATTCACTCTGTGCTTGAAGCGTCTTCTACCTATCATTTATGAAGTGCTTGGAACTTGTTCTATTGTTCTATATTCCTAACCACTTCAGGCCCTGTTCCGGCCCGTGGCTATGATGGTTCCTGACTATGCTATGATCGCCGAGATCTCGCTGTACTCGTTCGGCTTCAGCGATGCCAAAGTCCTCTCCAAAAAATCACCAGCACCTTCAAGCTCTCCTCCGAACAGCTGAGCTCTCAGGTAAAGGGAGAATGCAGTTCAAATCATGAAACTCACCCGGTGAACAGATAGACGGGCAGCCAAACAAACAGACTCAGGTGGCGTGTTGCTCTTGTCTTGCTGTCTGCAGGATCATTATGACTTTGGCATGAGAGCCGTGAAGACTGTGATCTCAGCTGCTGGAAACCTTAAGAGAGAGAATCCAGACATGGATGAGGTTCGATAATCTTTTGGCTGCAAAGACTGAATCGCAATTCAAATCTGAGTTGAAAAACATCAACCCTACCGTTTCATGTTTCCTCCTCTCCATCCCCAGGAGCTGATCTGCCTGCGGGCCATCCGAGACGTCAACGTCCCCAAGTTCCTGCAGGATGACCTGAAGCTCTTCAACGGCATCGTGTCAGATCTGTTCCCGAAGATCAAGGAGGAGCCCATTGACTACGGCACCCTGGAGGAATCCATACGCAACGTCTGCACCAAGAGGAACCTTAAGGATGTGGATGGTGAGCGTGCTGTGGCGGTTTGGTATTGCATAAGCAAAAGATCCGGATACTCACATCAGTTGATTTTCTGTCTGTCAGGGTACATCACCAAGTGCATCCAGCTGTACGAGACCACAGTGGTGAGACACGGCCTGATGTTGGTGGGGCCGGCTGGGTCGGGCAAAACCAAGGTGAGTGCTTAAAACAACAGTGCATCCCTCTCCATTGTTCATTACATGGATCATACCCTCTCGGGCACGCTTTATCAATCTTCGTCAGTCAGTCAAGCGTATGTACCGTACGTGTGTGTGTGTGCGATAGTGTTACGAGATACTCGGAGCGGCCATGACCGCCCTCAAGGGCCAGCCGTCCGTGAGCGGGGGCGTGTACGAGGCGGTTCGGATCTTTGTGCTCAACCCCAAGTCCATCACCATGGGGCAGCTGTACGGGGAGTTTGACCTGCTCACGCACGAGTGGTAAGCAGGGAGATTCGCTCAATCCGAGACGACGGAGAAAACACATACATGGAACACACGTGTAATCCCCTCCACCCCTTCCCGTAGGACGGACGGTATCCTGTCCTCCCTGATTCGCCGCGGGGCGGTGTCCATGGACGAGGAGAGGAAGTGGTACATGTTTGACGGGCCCGTCGACGCCGTGTGGATCGAGAACATGAACACGGTGCTGGACGACAACAAGAAGCTGTGCCTCAGCTCCGGGGAGATCATGAAGCTGACTGACGTGAGAGCATTCTGCTGGCTGGATGTCACTCTGTGTTGTATGTTATACAGCCTATTATATGTTGACTATTTAGTTATATATCAATGCTTTTATCCCAAGCGACTTGTGACATAGGGGGCATCTTCCCCAAGGATACCTAGAGGTAGGCTGTGGGCAATGGAGATTGAAACCAGTACCTTTGGGTATTGGGTTCTGGGTTCTGGGAATCAAACACCTTAGCCACGACACGATCCTGCCACTGATAGAGCAACCAAAAATAAAAATCAAGCACAAACCCGATGTTATGCAATCGCTACTCATAATTGATGCTAATTAGTTGACAGTCATTTGATCAGACAGCAAAAACAGCAATTGTAAAGACCTGTTTTTTCACGAAGATGATAGCATGAGGTTTGAGGTATTTCCGTGACATTGTGAGTCCTTCCTTCTCCGTCCGTCTGTCCTGTGCAGGTGATGACCATGATGTTCGAGGTGCAGGACTTGGCTGTGGCGTCTCCGGCCACCGTGTCTCGCTGCGGCATGGTCTACCTGGAGCCCAGCATCCTGGGCCTCGGGCCCTTCACCGAGTGCTGGTTGCAGCAGCTGCCCGGGCCCCTGAAACCACACGCCGAGAAGCTCAGTTCCCTCTTCGCCGCCTTTCTACAGGTAACACATGAACATGTGGACGTTTCCATCTTGCTTTCAAGGAGGGTCTAAGAAACACAGATACACGTCTACTAACATGAGACAATATCGTATGGTTTGTGCGGATACTGGTGTGGTTGTGGTTAGATGTGGTGTTTGGATGTGCTACATTCTGCTGATCTATTGATTTCTTTTCTATCTATTTCAACAGGACTCCATCACTTTTGTGCACAAATCAGTCAAGGAGGTCATCGCCTCAATGGACAGCCAGCTGGCCTGTAGCCTTCTGAACCTGATAGACTGCTTCTTCAAACCCTTCGTCCCTAAAGAGGTAGGTCTGCAACCCGCTGCCCTCTGGTTAAATCTGGACTGTTGAACTGAAAAAGTGAATTAAATGAAAATTAATGATGAATGGATGATTCACCAAGCGTGACATGAAATAGCTGTGAAGTAGCTTTGGTCACGCGGTTATGATGAGATGATGAGATCATGGTTTGTGGTCCTGTGGTCCATCACAGCGGATTACACTAAAAACACAATGGTGATGCTCCACCTTGTGCTCTGCTCATCCTCTTAACTTGACGGTACTTGTTATGCAGGGCGTGACGCCGCCTCCCCAGCAGAACCTGAACCGCCTGGGGGAGCTGGTGGAGCCCTGGTTCATGTTCTCCCTGGTGTGGAGCGTGGGAGCCACCGGGGACGGAGACAGCCGCCAGCGCTTCAGTGCCTGGCTCAGGGGCAAAATGGCCGACGAGAAGGTCAGTTCACGGCTCACAGCGGGTCGCACAATGTCTCAGATGTGTTTGGATGGCTGCTGGATACTGACGGTGGTGCCGTGGTCCTCCAGGTGCACCTGTGTTTCCCAGAGGAAGGCATGGTCTACGATTACAGGCTTGACGACGCCGGGATCTCTAACTTTGTGGATGACGAGGAGGACAGCAAAGGGAGAAAAGTATGGAGACGACTACACAACGAAATGAACAAAACACAAACGGAGATACTGGCCGATATGATGATGACCTGACCTGCGTGACTCTGCTCTGTAGGTGCAGTGGGTGGGTTGGATGGAACACGCCCCCAACGTGGTCATCACCCCCGAGACCAGCTACGCTGACATCATCGTGCCCACCCTGGACACCGTGAGGACGTCCTTCCTGCTGGACATGCTGTTGACCAACAGGAAGCCTGTGAGTATGAACTGACTGAAGAACATTGAACCTACATAACTAGTTACGTGTTGAGGTGGGCTCTGGTATCAATGGCTCTAGTCACTCCTAATGAATGAGCTAATGCATGCACTTGTGATTGATCGCTTCATCCCCTATGAACCTGTGTGTGTGTGTGTGTGTGTGTGTGTGTGTGTGTGTGTGTGTGTGTGTGTGTGTGTGTGTGTGTGTGTGTGTGTGTGTGTGTGTGTGTGTGTGTGTGTGTGTGTGTGTGTGTGTGTGTTTGTTTGTTGTGAAGGTCCTGTGTGTCGGGCCCACCGGCACCGGGAAGACCCTGACCATGTCAGACAAGCTGCTCAACAACATGCCTGCGGAATACATCACCCACTTCCTCAATTTCTCTGCCCGCACCTCAGCCAATCAGACGCAAGATTACATCGACAGCAAACTGGACAAAAGGTACCTGATGTGCATACTAGCAATATTAACCATCACACACACCTCACTTTAATACACTACCCAGTTATATAAGATGAGCTGCAGTCTGAAAATTTAATCTCCTTCCTCAACTCAGGCATGTGTGTATCAATTAAATTAAATTCAAAAGAGCTTTATTGCCATGGAAGATACACATTGACAATGCTAAAGTGGTTTACAAATAAAAAAGGACAAAATAAAAAGAATACAAATAAGAAAAAGTCAAAAACCGATTGTCAGTGCAGTGCAACATATGAGTTAATGGTGAGGGAGTGAATCAAACTATTTCCTGGAACTGGGACTGGACCTCACAGTGGCTCAAGAGGGACAGCGGTTATCTGGCAACCGGAAGGTTGCTGGTTCAATCCCCTAGCCAATTGTCAAGGTGTCCTCAAGCAAGACATCTAACCCCAACTGCTCCCGACGGGCTGCCTTGCATGGTTGACCCCACTATTGGTGTATGCATGTGCATGTGAATGTGAGGCAATATTGTAAAGCACTTTTGGATAAAAGCGCTTTCTAAATGTCATCCATTTTCCATGTACCATCTACCCCTGTGTGTGTGTGTCAGGCGTAAGGGTGTGTTTGGGCCTCCGCCGGGCAAGTACTTTGTCTTCTTCATCGATGATCTGAACATGCCCATGTTGGAGACATACGGCGCCCAGCCCCCCATAGAACTGCTGCGCCAGTGGATGGACCACCGGGGCTGGTACGACAGGAAGCAGATAGGTAAGACAGGAAGTAGATAGGTAAGACAGGATGTAGATGGGTACGACAGGAAGTAGATGGGTACGACAGGAAACAGATAGGTAAGACAGGAAGTAGATAGGAAGTAGATGGGTTCAAATACATGTGCTGTCCATCTCTTTACCTATCTAGATTACCTACCATTTTACTGTTTGCTATTTAGTCGTTTAGCAGATGCATTTATCTAATGTGACTTTTTACATACATGTCATTCATGAGCTGGTAGGAGGTTGCCTGGAGGTAGACTGTGGACATTGGGCATCGAACCCAGAACCTTCTTCTGGGTCTTCTAACCACAAACCTATTCGTGCCTATTTTGGTTAGAAATAAACTATTGAAATATTGACATAAACTAAAGAAATACTGTATTGGTGTATTTCTTTCTTCCCAACACAGGAACCTTCAAACAGCTGGTGGACATCAACTTTGCGTGCGCCATGGGCCCTCCCGGCGGGGGACGCAACCCTGTGACGCAGCGCTTCACGCGCCACTTCAACCTGCTGGCCCTCGCCGAGATGGAGGACGCCAGCAAGAGGAAGATCTTCTCCACCATCCTCGGGAGCTGGATGGGTGAGTAGCACCCCCCCGTCCCGTGGTCGTTGAGGGATGTGAGAGCGTCGGGTTTTTCGGGGTTCATTGGTGTTTCAGTGTGGGCTGAGGTGTGAAGCAGTCCAGGGTCTCGAGGCTTGCGTCACACGTTTTGGTTTTTCTCTCTTTTCCAGGTGGACTGATGAGTAAGAAGGAACCAGGCAGTAAGTCAGGGACAGAGAGGAAGCACGTTTCTGGACAGGACAGTGCACAGGACACACCACGTTTTAATGGAAAGGGACAATTTCAGCACAGGGCCATTCACCAAATGTATAGCTTATGTACAGGACTTCTAGAGTGAAGGATATGTGGTGTAGCAATGCTTTCCAAACATTAATCAACCAAATGATGACCTACATATATAAGTACCATCCTGTCTCTTCATCTAATTTCTCTCTCTCTCTCTCTCTGTCTGTCTCTTTCTGTCTCTCTCTCTCTCTCTCTCCCTCCAGTTCCCGTCCCGGCCCTCCAGCCCCTGAACACTCCTCTAGTAGACGCCACGTTGAGGGTGTACTCCACCATCACCTCCCAGCTCCTGCCCACCCCCGCCAAGTCCCACTACACCTTCAACCTGCGGGACCTGTCCAAGGTCTTCCAGGGCGTGCTGATGGCCGAGGCCTCCTCCGTAGAGGTAGACGCCAGTCACATCGTGCAACACGTTACTGGGTATCGGGTACTGGAATTCATCCGCAACAATATTTAGGCCATTTGCTATCTTCTCCATAAACAAGGTCCAAACCCCTTGATCCCGCCAGAGTAATCAGAATAATTATGCATGCAATAGCACATGTTTAACCTATAGAGGGAGTCCTCTGTAATGCAAACCAATGTAACCAAACCAGTGGTGTTGGTCCAGCCAGATATGTGATGAATGGATGGATGGATACGCCTACCAGTTGGTTATAATCCACTGGGTAGACTGATCTAGTCATCATACAGCTGGGTGGACACTCCCACTTGTGATGTCACTGTGTCACAATGACAATTTCAGTCACATAACAATTTTGAAACAGCTTGTAATGTCTATTCACGCTCACGCCCGGTGGTAAAATAGGGCCCTTTAATGATATATAAAATGTGTATAAAATAATCAAAATGACTAAATCAAGGCGTTTAGCTAGACGCGCGGTGCATGTGTGTATCTACTACTACACTGACCAAAACATCGAGTATATACTGTACTAGTTAGTTGATCTACTGTAGTCGTGATTAACTTGCCCGTGACGATCTCCACCAGGACAAAGTCCAGCTGCTGCGTCTCTGGTACCACGAGAGCTGCCGGGTGTTCCAGGACCGGCTGGTGAGCCCCGAGGACCGGGACTGGTTCGAGCGGCTCCTGCAGACCTGCATGGAGGAGCTGGGCTGTGGCATGGAGGAGGTGGTGCCCGCCAGACCCGTTCTGTACGGAGACTTCATGATCCCCGGCGCCGACAACAAGGTCTACGCACTCATGGATGACAAGGAGAAGGTGTGAGGTCACATGTCCCGTGTGCTCAAATATGATTGGTTACATTTACATTTAGGGCCTTTGGCAGACGCTTTTATCTGAAGTGACTTACAAAACGTACATTTGTTGAAGGGGATATCTATCTATTGGTCTTACATTGGACTTACAGGTCTCCCAGTTGATCAAATCTACGCCTTGCAGGGAGAAAACTAAACTCACTGTCTCCCGCAGCTGGTGAGCGTGATGGAGGAGTACATGGAGGAGTACTCCCAGGCCTCCTCCTCCTCCGGCGGCGGTGGCGGCGGCGGCCGGGTGAAGCTGGTGCTCTTCATGGACGCCCTGCGCCACGTCTGCTCCATCAGCCGCGTCCTGCGCCAGCCGCTGGGCAACGCCCTGCTGCTGGGGGTGGGCGGCAGCGGGCGCCAGTCCCTCGCCAGGCTGGCCTCCCACATGTGAGACGCCAGGGCGTGGACACACACACACACACACACACACACATGCTTACATACACATGCACACACACACACACATGCTTACATACACACACACACACATACACACACACACACACACACACACACATACACATACACATACACACACACTTACAGAAATCAGTAGTTTTCACAGACAAGGAATGTGCTTTTGAGGATTGGTGCGTAACATTCAACATTAAACAGAAAGTAATTATATGGAAATTGCAGAAGTCACAACATGTAACACACACATTCTAAATAACAATACAAATATATGGAATAAAAAAACAATTTAAAGATGTAGACATGTAATGTCTATGGGGTAGCGGGAGTCAGTGGGGTTAAACGTTAAACACACACACCTACACACACTTATTCTGATTCAGGTCTGTGTATTATTAAGAAATCCGGACGTGGATCCGGACACTTTGTATTGAACCAGGTGCAAAAGTCTCAACATACACACACACACACATTCTCAATTAATTGACTTGAATTGGATTAACTGTTAAATAACGTGTGTGTACAGATGACATGTTTGTCACCGCTCAAGCATTCGTTTATGATATGACCTGCTACTGACTTTCTTAGTGTGTGTGTGTGTGTGTGTGTGTGTGTGTGTGTGTGTGTGTGTGTGTGTGTGTGTGTGTGTGTGTGTGTGCGTGTGTGTGTGTCTGTGCACCCATCAGCTCAGACTACGAGTGCTTCCAGATCGAGCTGTCTAAGAACTACGGCCAGCCGGAGTGGAGAGAGGACATCAAGGGCATCATGCTGAAGGCTGGCCTGACCAACCAGCAGATCACCTTCCTCTTCGTCGACACACAGGTCATTGTGACAAAAAAAAATATGTACTCTAGAGATGAACACACTTCAACAATATGTCAATATGAAATCCCTTAAACAATTATGTCGCGATATCCAGACTTGTGGTCAGTACATTTCGGTACGGACTAGAAATTTTGTTTGTTTTTTCCCGCGCAAAAGGCACGAAATACACTTTTTTAGAGAATTTAGAAATGATTACAGCACGTTCTTCCAGTGAAACCAGTAAGTGAAAAATAACAGCGCAGGAACTGGTTGAACTGCTCGATAAAAAAAAAGCCATATAAAAAAACCCCATAAAATAGAACACTTCTTAACCTCCCTTGCTCGGTTAATAAGTACTCCATGGATAACGATTTCAATAGAACAAGTTCATAATTGCTGGGTTACATACAGAAATAATTGCTGTGTTGACAGCAAGACATGCGTAGCTTTCCGTTGCCCAATGAGGTAAGAGCGGTTGTCTGGCAACAGGACGGTTGCTGGTTTGATCCCCGGGCTCCTCCCCCTCCTAGCTAAGTGTGGAGGTGTCCCTGAGCAAGACACCACCTAACCCTACCTGCTCCTCCTAGCTAAGTGTGGAGGTGTCCCTGAGCAAGACACCACCTAACCCTACCTGCTCCTCCTAGCTAAGTGTGGAGGTGTCCCTGAGCAAGACACCACCTAACCCTACCTGCTCCTCCTAGCTAAGTGTGGAGGTGTCCCTGAGCAAGACACCACCTAACCCTACCTGCTCCTGACGTGTTGGTTGTTACCTTGCATGGTTGACACCGCCGTCGGTGTATGAATGGGTGAATGTGAGGCAATACTGTAAAGTGCTTTGGATAAAAGCGATCCATTTCCCATTTTGTCTTGGACGGTAACCCCCCCGCCCCCCTGCAGATAAAGAGCGAGTCGTTCCTGGAGGACGTGAACAGCATCCTGAACTCGGGCGACGTGCCAACCTGTACGCGCGGACGAGCAGGAGCGCATCCTCGCCGCCATGAAGCCTGTGGTGCAGAGCCTGGGCCAGCAGCCCACCAAGGCCAACCTGATGGCCGCCTACGTCAAGAGGGTCCGCAGCAACATCCACACGGTGCTGTGCATGAGGTGACAACTGCCGGGGCCTTCTGGAAATACCCTGGTTTTTAGTTGTCCATTGACCCAACTCGAGGGAGTCCTTGATAGCCGCTTTTCAGAGAGGCACCATTGTATACACTAATATTAGGCAACTTTTATGTACCACGGCATGGCTAGCCTTCACTAAACTAGTGAAGGGTAGTCTACTACTACTACCGTGGTGCCCCGGTACATAAAAGTATCAGACCCATAATTAGGCTTATGAGGGACAGCTGCCTCTCATTCTCATTCTCTTTGTCTCTTTTGGGAGGAAGCATAGAGGCCTTCATGTCTCTCTCCCTGTCTCTCTTTACCTGCCATGTCTTGCCTGATGTCTCCCTGTCTCCCTGTCTCCCCGTCTCCCTGTGCGTGTCTCCAGTCCCATGGGGGAGGTGTTCAGGGCGCGGCTCAGGCAGTTCCCCTCGCTGGTGACCTGCTGCACCATAGACTGGTTCAGCCCCTGGCCCCGGGAGGCCCTGCAGTCCGTCGCCACCTCCTGCCTCAGCGAGCTCCCCGAGCTGGAGGCCAACCCCACCGCCATGACAGCACTGGTACGGATCTGCCTCTGTGTGTGTGTGTGTGTGTGCGTGTGTGTGTGTGCGTGTGCGTGTGTGTGTGTGGTGTGTGTGGTGCATGTGTGTGTGTGTGTGTGTGTAAGCGAGATCAGGTGCTCTTTTGACGGTACCACACTGAGGAAGTGTTTTTACGGTTCGACAAATGCATGCAACCTTCCTACATTTGTGCACATCTGCTTCCCGGCGCACATCGTTTAAACTCCACCAGCATCTGTTGGTCATAAACCTCTGTTGGTAGGAAGCATCTGTTTCTCTGTAATATTAACGTCCCGGACAAACTATGCACATTATACCACATTTTGCTTGGCTATGAATCATCAGACATACTGTATGTCGGGTTTCCCATGAAAAAATCAAGATATCCAAACCTTATTAATCATATTCATATCCATCAGGGTTGTATTCAAGACCACGTCGGTCGAGTCTAAGTCAAGACTTTTTGTTGAGTCGAGTCTGATTTCAAGACCACAAAAATATACAGTAACTGTATAAAACGTATTCCGATTCTGAGTCTGATTCTGATCCCGATTCTGATTGTGATTGGTCCTCAGGCCTCCATGTGTGTGCGGATCCACCAGGCGGTGGCGGAGAAGTGCGGCCAGTACCGGGCGGAGCTGTCACGCCACAACTACGTCACGCCCACCAGCTACCTGGAGCTGCTCAGCGTCTTCTCCGCCCTCATCGGCCGCAAGAGGCAGGAGCTGCACGGCGCCCGGCAGCGCATGGAGACCGGCCTGCACAAGGTCTGCCCCCCCTGCCGGACACACGGGGCGCTCTCCCAGCACTGGCGCCACCCCGATGGTGTCTCCTTTGTGGTGATGTTGTTGGGAGGGGAGGGTGGACTGGGTGGGCAGGTTCAGGTTCTGAGGATTCATATATAGATAGGTTAAGATGCAGGCCTACTCCTAATTAAACTCTTAAAGACAAGACATTTAAGTGGTACAGCAGAATTTAAGATATACGGGGCGGCAGTAGCTCAGGAGGTAACAGTGGGAGGAACCAGCAACAGGAAGGTTGCAGGTTCGATCCCCGGGCTCCGCCCCCTCCTCCTAGCTAAGTGTGGAGGTGTCCCTGAGCAAGACACCACCTAACCCTAACTGCTCCTGACGTGTTGGTTGTTACCTTGCATGGTTGGCACCGCCGTCGATGTATGAATGGGTGAATGTGAGGCGATACTGTAAAGCGCTTTGGATAAAAGCGATGATATAAATGTAATCCATTTACCATTTACATAAAATATATACTTTCTACTTTGTTGATTCTGGATACTTTATTGATGTAATATCATATTTTCATTGATTCTGTGGGGAAATGGATGCTGTCCCGACAGAAAGGTGTAAACACAAAAATATGTGTATTTGTATGCATACTGTATAAATATGCACACACACACACACTAGTGGCTCAAGGCGGGTATGTATTGCATATTAAATATTCGTTATATACATCGTTATATATTGTTACATAATATGTATTGCACATGGAACATGAGCTGGAGTGAAGTGCTTGTGGAGTGCTGCTGGTCTGTGAGCCTGCTGGCTGATCTTCTGTGGTGGTCCTGCCCCCCCCAGCTCCTCAGCACCGCCGAGGACGTCAGCAAGATGCAGGAGGAGCTGGAGAGCATGAGGCCTCTCTTGGAGGAGGCGGCCAGAGACACCGCCGCCACCATGCAGAAGATCCAGGTGTGGGGGGGGTTGAGGTTGAAAATGTGCTTCACGTTGACCGTGTCATCATGTGACGTGAATGTACTTCTACCTGCTCCTCCAACCAGGAAGACACGGTGGTGGCGGAGGAAACGCGCACGGCGGTGCAGGCGGAGGAGGCCAAGGCTACGGAGAAGGCCCGGTTGGCGGGCGACATCGCGGAGGACGCTCAGAAGGACCTGGACGAGGCACTGCCCGCGATGGACGCCGCCCTCACCAGCCTCAAGTCCCTCAACAAGAACGATGTCACTGAGGTCCGTAACCCCCGACGATTGGGGTATAATCCCAAGTGTACCCAAGTATCGGTTTGACTCCCAGGTGTTCTGGGTCTTCCTGCAGGTGCGGGCCATGCAGCGGCCTCCGGCGGGCGTGAGGCTGGTGGTGGAGGCCGTGTGCATCATGAAGGGCATCAAGCCCAACAAGGTGGCAGGGGAGAAGCCGGGCACCCGGGTGGACGACTACTGGGGCCCTGGGAAGGCCCTGCTCCAGGACCCCGGCAAGTTCCTGGAGAGCCTCTTTAAGTTTGATAAGGTAAGGACACACACTGCCATTCCTTCATTCATTCATTCATTATTCAATTGTTGGACAGGACTATGTAGTGGCCATGGTGTTCAAATCCCAACTGAAAGGTACTGGGTTTGATCCCCATTGACCAATGTAGGCCTCCTTCAGCAACCTTTTTATTCTCATTCAACCAGAGAGTCCGACTTCCCCAAAGTTGCAAAATGTCTGCTTTCCTCCCTGCAGGAGAACATTCCAGATTCCGTGATCAAGTTGGTGCAGCCCTACATCGACAACGAGGAGTTCCAGCCGGCCTCCATCGCCAAGGTGTCCAAGGCCTGCACCTCCATCTGCCAGTGGGTGCGCGCCATGCACGTGTACCACTTTGTGGCCCGGGCGGTGGAGCCAAAGCGGGTACGCGACGTGTGTGTGGGAACTCGACACTCCGGACGGTCCCCGGAGGGAGCCCTCGAAGCGGCTAAACGCTAAACGTCCCGAACCTGTTCCCCCGTTTGACACAGCAAAAGCTGAGCGAGGCCCAGGAGGACCTGGACGCCACCCAGCTCATCCTGGACGACGCCAAGCGGAAGCTGACGGCGGTGGAGGACGGCATCGCCGCCCTGCAGGCCAAGTACGACGAGTGCGTGGCCAAGCGCGACGAGCTGGACGCCAAGTGCAAGCTGTGCGAGGGTCGCCTGGTCCGAGCAGACAAGGTCAGATGCGCACAAGGTCAAGTGACAACTGTGAACATGTGAAGTCTAATAGTAATGACATAATACTTAAAGGTCCTGTATGTAAGAATAATGAATACCTTCAGGGACTACATGGAGGATTTTACAGCACAAATCACTTTAAATCACCAGTTTGTGATCAGGTTGTGGTTGAAGTTAAAACACGAGAGCTTCCCAGACTCTCTCTGTTGTGTAGAACAGCTTTTGGGTGATTTCTCTTATATTTGAGTCGGGTCGGATTTCGTGGGAAAAAGGAACAAAGTGACATGTAAGCGTGGATAATTACAACATATATATATTTCATAGCTTTTTTAAATGTGTACAAGGTTTAATTATGATTAGAACTAACATTAGTTTCTGATTGTTATTGTCTCAACCCACGGAGCTCACAATGCACTGATTCTTACTTATAGTACCTTTAAGATAAGATAAGATTAACTTTATTCAATCCCGAAGGAAATTCTTGTGCCAGACGTTGCTCAAAAATAACAACAACATGAGAATAAAAACAATAGAATAATAAAAGTGCCATACGCCCGATGTGTCATCATGTCATCATTTGGCAAAACCAGGCAACGTTCCCTTTGTGACGTTGAACAATAACGGCTCGTGATGAGAGATCTGGATATGAATTGTAAATACATTTTGAAGTTGGGCTTGACTGGGGTTGACTCGCTGTCCAGCTGATCGGCGGGCTGGCCGATGAAAAGGTACGCTGGAAGGAGACGGTGCAGCACCTGGACTACATGGTCAACAACGTGGCCGGGGACGTGCTGCTGTCTGCCGCCTACGTGGCCTACCTGGGCCCCTTCACTGTGAGTGTGTCTCCGGGGGTCTCTGGGTGTCTCTGGGGGTCTCCTATGTCATCATCACTCTTTCAACGCTTTCAGCTCCCTTCCACATATGTTGTTAGTTTGCACGTTCAAGCGATGTATTTCATGTATCTGTATCCAAATGTAAGGGGAACTTGGATGTACAAACCCAGGCATACATACTGTACATATGACCACACTTATACCCACACAACACACACCCACACACACACATACACACACACACACACACACACACCCTGTGAGACACCAGCTCTGTGTTGTAACCTGACCAAGGCGTTGACTTCTCGGTGACCTCAAAGGGCGAGTACCGGGCGGCCATGGCGGAGGGCTCAGCGACCAAACCATGAACTTTAGAAATAAGCCCATGAATTCATTAATGTTTCCATGCTAAAGGTGCAATTGACAACATTCAGCCACTAGATGTCAGACTCCCTCCTTCCATTCCATTAGCCATTTTTCAGTTTTTTCCACACTAACTGGCAACTACAAAGACTCTTTATCACTGGCACACTATAGACCACTGGTGTAGACTAGCATGTCCCCTTAATCCACTTTCTATATACAAGTATATATATTTATATGTACATGCGATCTCGGAGTTAGCGATGCCATTGACGAAGATGCCGAGGAACCACTCCAGGCAGTACTGGTACATGGGGTCCACGTTGGCCAGGTCCGAGACGCAGAAGAAGAGGATCTGGGTGCGCACCGCCACCGGCACGTACTCCTGCCGCGTGGCGTCGATGTCCCGCTCCGTCTCCTCGGCGACCGTCACCTTAGCCTGGCCGGGGAGACGAGCGGCTTGGTGAGTTATGGGGCTGTTGGTGTTCTATCGACTGATGTGAGTCCAAGACATCCAGCCCAGGCTGGCAGCAGACCAGCTAGAGGAGAGGAGGAGGAGTCTGGAGTCACCTGGATCTCGGCAGCCTTGACCTTGGAGGCCTCCAGCACCCTGATGAGCTCCTGGTCATCCACGGGGTTCCCCTGGGAGGAGCTGAGGCGGGACAGGATCTGGTCCTCGATGGCCTGCAGCTCCTGCTTCATGCGGGCGTTGCTGACGATCAGACGGTTCTTGTCTTCCTCCAGGTCGGGTCGCTCCTTCGCCACCACGCAGCCCAGCAGCTGATCCTCCAGACCGCTGGACACATAAATGCACACACACGCACAACACACACACACACACACACATAAACACCCACGCATATTATGCACACACGTATATACACACATATGCAGGTGCGTGTGTGTTATTATCCTAACTGTACTGACCTGGGCGAGAGCGTGAAGTTGATGAGCGTGACCTTGGTGGAGATCTCGGGGGAGTAGTGGGGGTTGGGCAGCTTGCTGGTGACGTACATCCTGAAGTCGTGGTGGTAGGGGATGACCGTGTCGCCCAGCCTCATCACCGTGCTGCCCTGCTGCTTGAAGGTCTGCGCACCAACCACAACCACACCACCACCACACAACACCACACAACCACCCACACCACCACCAACACCACCACACAACCACCACCACACAACAACACCACCACACCACACACAACACAACCACCACACCACAACCAACCACAACCAACCACCACACACCACCACCACACAACCCATCTCCAGAGTCGCGGCC